>MSJI02000816.1:37637-67416 GCA_001931905.2 Cladosporium sp. IMV 00045 | reverse complement strand
TTTTTTTTTTTTAATCATACTGCATTCAAGCTAAATAGCTTATGGCACGCCGGCTATCTTCGCGACAATCTATGTGACTTTTATGTGTGCTCCCGCGTCAGTTGTTTACTGTACAATCTTGCTCGCTGTCCCGACTCCGCCGAGCCGCCACTGCTTTTGGGCCACATGCCCTCCTACCGTTCTGTCGTCGGTGTTACATCTCCACCTAAACCGTCCCCTCGCTCAATTTTTACATCCTGGTGTAATCAGCTTACATCTCCCAACCACGCTTCCGCCACCTGTGGCTCATCAGCGTCAGATGAGCACCAATCTGTCCACTGTTTCCACACTGCTAGCATCATGTTTCCTGAGTGACCCTCACTTTCACGCTTCAGGGAGCGAGTCGTCCATGCTAATGTCCGAAGACACCGGGACCGCGTGCATCGGTCCATTCTACTCAACCTCGGGGTGAGGCCCGGCTCTGCTTTCTTCGCTTTCCTTGCTTTGGTGATATTTGCTTGACTCGGTGTCCATCAAAGGCGGGCTGCTGCGCATGTTCTGCAGGTCGTTCGCTCGTCTTTGCTTACTCGAGAACCTTTCGGGGCATTTTCGTGATGTCGCCGTGTGGGCTCCTCCACAGTTCGCACATTTCGCCGCGTGATGTTCGCACGGCTCTGCCTTCTTGCCGCAGCCCTCGGCGACACATTGGTGTTTGACACCTTCGTGCTCGCCGGCGCAGATGTAGCATTTCGCCGTTTCTGTGCATTTGCCGAAATGGTCATGACCGCAGCATTGCATGCACATGCTTCCTTCTCCTTTCTCCCAGAATCTTTCTGCTTCGTGGCGCCTGCCGCCGAAAGATAATCCTTTGCCCAATATGGCATCCGCGGCGTGTTTGGTCTTCACAGTCAAGACCATTGTCGATCTTTTGATAGCTCCGCTGTCGAATCGCTCGGCCAGTGTGTCGCTTTTGATCCATCGCGGTGCGTAGGGAAGTTGACATCCAGTCATCACCTCGATCTCTTCCCGTGCCAATTCCAAGCCACTTTCCGTCATGTAACGGTCCAGCGCAACCCCATGCACGCGTAACTTGCGCCACTTTTCTGTCTTCTCGACATTGACGACCGCAGGATCTAATTTTCGCACAGCAGACATCACGGCTGGCGCATATTCCAGCAGGTCTTCCGCGCACGCATGCTCACTCATAACGCAAGACAAATTGCCTTTCTCAGTGTACTTCATTTTGACGAGTCTCACCGTTACATCAGCTCGTGCATGTGCAAGAGCTTTGTTCACCTCGAACATGATATCTCTGGCGTCGTACTGGTGTGGCTGGCTGTTTCTCGCGAACAGAATCCGTCTCTGCTCCAGCGGATGCTTCTTCGGCTTTCTCTTGCGACTTGCTACGGTAGCCCATCCCGTTGCTGTTTGTGTTGCCGTTCGGGTCACATTAGCCCATGTTCGCTGTTCGGGCTGGAGGTGCAATTCCTGGCTTGCACCCGGCCCTGGTATCTTATGAGCCGCGGTTGAGGATGCAGCGCTCCTTTCTGCCCTTTCGGATGCTTCATGAATCTTTTGCTCCAAACGCTGGAGCATTGCTTCTGCCCTCCTCTCTGCATCCGTCTGCATCTTTGCTACTGCAGTGTTTAGTGCTTCAGTGAGCTGAGCTTTTATTCTGGCTATGTCTTCTCTCACTTCATTGCGCAAGGATTGCATTATCTCCTTCGACGTTACATGGGCTGGGTCTGCCGATGGCTTGTTGTCGTTCGTCTGTTTCGAAACATTGTGGACCTGTTGTGCTAGACGTTCTAGCGTTGCGGCTGTATACCCGCCTGTCTCCGCTTGCATCTGCACCAGCGCAGCGCTGAATGCTTCCGTGAGTTGAGTCTGTTCTCTGGCCATTTCTTTGAGCTCGGTTCTCAACGACTGTATATCGTCCGTTGAGTCGTCGGTGGCATCATGGGTGACAGAGCCTTGGCAGGCCATCTCCACGACATTCTTGATGTTTCGCAGAAGGACATCCTCCTCAATACTGAGGACGGGTTCCTCGTCCGTCCTTTTCCTCTTTGCTACTGCAGAGCTCCCATCGCGGAGTTGCGGTTCCTCCAAATCTTCTGGTATACCACTGGTTCCGGCAGACATTTGTTGTCCGGCATGGCTTCCGATTGGCGCGGAGGCTTCCCCGCACGCCCCTGAACGTCGAACACCACCCAAGGGCACCCTCCTGCTACCTTTGCTGCGGGTTGGCATGCCCGCCAGCAAGAAGCTGGGTATGAGGGTAAAGTGCACCTACTCGGCTTGGCCTGCGCTTTCAAGCCGTGTAACGATCGACCTTGTCCGTGACAAAGTCGAAAAGAGGTCCTCAAATGGACCCTGTCACACAGCAGAAGTGTGTTGTTTGCTCTCGCTCTTGCAGTGCTAACTGTCGAAAGTGCAAACAAGCCTACTACTGCTCAACAGTATGCCAAAAAAAGGATTGGCCAATTCACAAGCTCTTCTGTGATGCCTATTCTGACTTCAACCGCTCGGATCGACCAACTGACGATCACTTCCTGGCATGTTTATTCCCGGCTCATGGCAACAGACCACAATTGATCTGGCTCTCCTGCCAGTGGCATGAGGATGAAGATGGTAAACACCAGCTGCCACACTTCGATCCTGAGCTCGGCCTCGATCATGAAACCCCCATACAGTACAATGCGATGCGGCAACAACGGCTTCTAAACACGCTCTGTATCTCTTACCGCGATGGCTTTCTTATTGATGGATCCGAAACGAACGAGAGCATCTTGAAAATCATGACTACTAGCCCAGCGCCGCGTCACGATTGGCGTGGGCCTATTGTAGCATATAGCAGACGAGGGCCAGGGCTTGATCCACCTATGTGCAGGGACCTCGACATCAAAGACCTTCGAGACATCTCGGATTACTTCCTGTGGTATGGCCTCGATAACACTCGAGTGACCGACAGAAGCGATCAAACCATGATACATTCGGTGCGAATCAACTGTCTTGGTGACCAAAAGATTCAAGGCAGGCCGAGATTTGAAGCTGTCGAAGTTTCCACGACCGACCCAATCTTCACTACGCACTATACGTCCGACATCGCAGAACGTGTAGGAATTCCAATCTACACTCAAAGCTGTGCCTTGGACGAGTCATGGACGAACGAGCGGCACAGCTCTACCTTGGAAGGTCGCGACCCTTTCACCAACCAAGACGCTACATTCTTGCACTTGTGTTGCGATCCTAATGCTGGATTTGATTCCCAAACCGGAAGTCTTGAGTGGGGCTGGGCACCTCTGAAGTGGCAGAACAATGTTGGGAGTATCCTTGTCGTGCGCCAGGACAAGAAACCATTGTCACCGCTTCATGTCGAAGCTTTATGCGACTTCTGTCGACGCGAGGTCCGCCCGCTGCTCGCTCACTCTATTGGAGAATATGATCCCGAGATACCAATGAGCAAGGACTCTGTGCTAGCGATGATTTGCAGGGCGAAATTTGTCATCACTTGGTACGATTTCCTAGATCGAAAGCGTGAGGATGGAGAAAATTACGAATGCCGCTATCCATTTGACGTATAGAGATATGCTCAGGGTATCTGTTACAGTCCGACGCCTTGAGCGACGTCTTGGCAGTACAGCTGGGGCACAGTCATCGCGCATGCTGACGACCGTCCCTCAATGGCCTGCTACTGAGTATGTGCGACGCCTGATCACCTATGGTCATACGATTCGACTCAATCTCTTTGTCCGGCCAATTATGTACTGCTCTCCCCTCGGGATTGGCCGTTGGCGGGGCGTTGTTCGCACTGCTTCATGCACCTCGGACCTCCTCGACTCGGGCGGATCGCATCACCTTGCGATACGACGTGCGTGGCCTGGCAGGAGCGTTTGTGTATTTCAAGAAAGCTATGTAACAAGAGAAGATGACCTCGAGCAAGGGTTTGACTATTTCGGCCTTCTGTATTTTAAGTTGTCTCACAAGATCTCTACCAGAGTGGTTGGTGAGCCCCCAGTACTAGGGACAGACTGGAGAAATGATGAATGGCAGCAACGGGTAGATAGAAGCAGCAGGTAGGGTTGCAAGAGTATGTTCTTGTGCTAGCGTCAGAGATAACACGTATCAATATTGCATATGCCTCTAACTCGGCTCTGATCATTCAAGAACCACCGCTATAGCACGACTGGTCCTTGCCATGGCCCATGGTGATGGTACTGACAACTTTTGCGATGCATCCCAGTTGGATCGGGATGCAGATAATCCTCCCGACCAACGAATAGCTCTCCAGCCGAGTCCTTCGAAAAGTTGATACTCTTGGACAAGTCGAGCGATTTTGGGTTCCCCCTATGGGCATATATGTCGACCATTAGCTTACGCAGAGGCGAGCCCTTTGGTGTGCCTTCATAAGCCCGGTCTACTGCAGACCCTGCAGATGGTCCCAAGCTTAGACGCTTCCGAGTGTATATAATTGAACTTAGTGTACTCGTGTGGGTGAGATCATGTCCTCGCACTCTCTCCTCACATCATCTTTTCGTCATGGACCGGGGCACACGCCTTGGGGTGACGAAACCGATCCCGTTATATACACTCATTGTCAATATTCCGAGTTCGCCCTCGAATGACATCGACATTTAAATACCGTGCTGCCTTCCACAGGCAATCTAATTTCCTCGCGAAAGTCATAATTGTGTTCATGTTGTACGCCATCTTCGACGCTCGACCATACTAATGTCCACAGACGATGCATGCTGACGGACTGAGCGAAGGCTCCAGGTGTATTCCAACGGCTACATCAGGGTTTGAACACTTCACGAACACTTCACGGGCCCGCGGTAAGCGCCCGTTTCTGCTCACCGTTCCATCGCAGTAAGCCAGCGCGCCATTGGACATGATCAGCATTATGAGAGGCGGCAAATCGAAAAATTCCTCCAATTTTTTGCACTTCTTAGGCTTTGGATCAACGTCGAGATCCTCTAGAGAGTGTGAAACGTCGCAAGCCGCCAGTCCCAAATTCGCCCCACACTGAGTGAGCGGCCGCCTGCTTGTGATGAGAAGTGGAGGTAGGGCAGTCTCCGGGCACAAGCGCGAGTGCGATGCTGGCCTGTCGAACATCAGCTTCCTGGTTGGACGTTTGCAAATCTTTTCGAGCTTGTCTTGCTTGTTGAGATGATACGCATTCCAGTATCCGGGCCATGCATACTTGAGAGATGCGACAAAGTCATGGTTGTGGTTGGCAGACTTGGAATGCACTGCTCCATCCAGTGATGACACGGCCAGGGGACCCGCTGTAGTTGCCTTCACCGGCCGCAGCGCTTGTTGGCAGTGGGCCGTATCTGAGGCTTCGGGCATGTCTCCCCTGTTAGTATACCCGGATCGTGTCGCAGTGACAACAGCATGTGACTTGTACTCAGCGTCGAGCGGATCTTTCATGTTTGAAATTACAGATCTGCTGCAAGCACCGTAACCAGGCCGAGTTCCATCTGCTTGTCGCCACCTATGGAAGTGGGCGCCATCAGCTCCTTTTTCTTATCGCCTCTATAGTCCGCCCCTCGATCCTGTAGAGTTCTGCCATCGCTTTTTTACATCGCAGAGTGTTGGAATCCTCGAGCCCAAACGTGCTTTCGCAGATCTCCAAGGCTTCTATCAAAAGAGCCCTCGACTCATTGGTCTTGTCCAAGACCATGAGTGACTGTGCGTGGGGCATGAGTGTCTCCGACATTTTCTGCGGGCCTTCGCGCCTTGCGTGCTGCCGTTTCTGATGCAGCACGCTTCGTCGTATTTCGGCAGCCTCATCCAGTGACCCCTGATTATGAAGGATATGTGCGATCCTCAGTTGCAAAGAAAAAGCTCGAGAATCGGTCCTCTGGGAGATCCCGTTTTGTACGAGTAAGCGAGTCGCTTTGTATTCCGCTTCATCCAGGCCGTCGTGGTTTTGGAGTATTGCATACCGATCGCTGAATGAAGCGAGAGGCGTGAGCAAGAAAAACAAGTCTGTATCATCCACAACGCTTGGCAGAATGTAAATAGAGACACAGGCCGAATAGATCGTAGGTATTGCGTACGTGAAATGTGATGCCCGAGAATGCTTGAAGAGACTGCACCTCACATTGACTGTTTCAATAGACTGTTTGAAGACTCGGGAAGAGCAACGAAGGCAGGGGCGCTTGTTGGCCCCCAGAAATCGCTAGCCGCACGGCGACACTACCTGAATTTTGGTGAAACCCTCTGGAATCCTGCAGAGCCACTTTCTTTTCCGCCAATCGGTCTGTCGAGAAGCATCTGCAACATCAAAATCACGAAGAAAGGGAGGGCTGAAAGGGAAAAGGAAGGAATGGCTGGGGGCCACGACCCTCCCTGACGATTGGAGGGAGCCTGCTCAAGTTCTATTCTAGTTACCCTGCAGTTGTGCTCCTCACGCAGGGTTAGGATGTTCGGACTTCCGGGAAGTCCAACCAGTCATCGTGTTATGACATCACTACTACTTACCTGACTGGCTCTGAATTGTGTCTGGCCGCTGATTTTACGTCTTCGCGACTCCAATGTTCTCTTTTCGTGGATTGTTCATGCTGACTTTTAGAAAGGCGAGCTGAGGATTGCATACAGATGCCAGAGCTAGTGCTATGTCACTTCACCGGGCCTGTCTGGTCACTGTGACTTCACCTGCATAATCACTCACCATTGGTCACCGGTGGCGGCTCTGGCCCTGCGAACGAGGAAGACCGCAAATAAGCTCGGTCCAATGGCCTCATCAGTTCACTCCTTCATGGACAACAGGCCAAGATGGTCAGCAATGCGCTGTCTCGACGCGAATATTGGGATCCCGGCGTGATGCTGTGTTCGCGTTCATTAGATGGGCCCATTAGATGGGCCCATTCCAACATACAGAGCCTCTGGAAAAGCAGTGGTCACATGATGACTGCACGGAGACAGAGGTCGCCAGTTTTAGCGAGGCTATACTTTGTACTTTGCTCGGTCGCATGGATGCGGACGGCAGGTTGGCCTCTACCTACGTGGAAGAAGCGAAAAGACCCTCTCAGCCTGTGCCCTGCTCCGGCGATGACACCTTTGCTCATAAGAGAATCATGGGTAATTATTCATTACCAGCATGAGAACATACCTGCAGCAATTTTCGTGACTGAAGCGCGCTTGCCATGCTTCCGCGGTGATGAGGGCGCAAAGAAGATGAGGTTGTTTGTCAAGGCAGTGCTTGATGTTTTTCCCGGTGAGGAGTGTCTAAGTAGCGAGATATCCGGGCTATTCATCCCATGCAAAGAGTAAACCTGCGGTGCACATTTGATATGGATTCGGCCACTACAACAAGCTGTCCATGCGGGTATGCTTCCCAAAAACGTTGGTCGAATGAGGCTCCAGGTGGTATCGTCTACAGAGAGTTTCCAACCCCAAAAAAGCATGACCGAGGCGCTATCGTGTCCGCCCTTCGGGTGATGTCCTACGCAGCCACACCACGTTGGGCGCTGAAGCTTAGCGCCACGCTCGAGTTTGGCGTGCCTCCTTCCTTACCCATGTAGAACAAAGATTAGATGCTGGATTTTCTCGAGGATCAAGCAATCCCGTCGACACGTCGGCGAGATAGGCGCGAGATCTTCGAGGAAGACAATTGTGCGGCAGAGCAAATGACCAAGATGTTCTCGGTCGACCAGGGGCCGCAAACGGTCGTCGAAGTAAGCGGTGCAGAGTACGAGCACATTGCCAAATTGTCTGTGATGTGTTAGCCTTCGAAAGCGCTGAACGAAGTACGATGGCTTACGCATGCGCAGTACCGTGGATATTGGTCACGATCAACCGTCCAACCACACCGTCAAAGGCAACGGTCCTCTGCATGGCGGCCTCGATGCAGCGCCGACACCCCGCCTGCACTTCCTCATCACCCATCGATCGGATCGCCTCGAAAATATGACCTCCAGATGCTTCGCGGGGATTACCATGCACATCCAGAGCCGCCTCCTTCACACTGTGCCCCTCCTGGACGTACGGCATAATGTGCAAGGCATAATCTAGGAAACGCCTGTTGACCACGTATCGCGCTTCCCAATACCCGGCTCGCAGTCGAGCCAGCAAGATGTTCGAAGACGGCGGATCCGCGTCGTCCCACTTGAGGGCAGAGGGAAGGCCTCGCCTCCATGCTTCAAGGATCGAATCATGGCCTCGGAGTATTTCGCAGACTTTCTCCCGAGAAATCGGAAGAGAGGCGCAGCCATGAAACTCATCGTGAATCTGGTGGACTCTCTTCCTTAGAGATGCCTGCGCAGAGGAAATCACGAGAAGGTCGCCAAAGTGACCATCTTCTCTCGAATTCGCGGATTTCGAATGATCTCGAGCTTCCGCTCCGTGGATGTTCTGTGGCATTGGCAACCGATCTCCCAACTTCCAGATGCCGCTTTCCGGCAGGCGGACGTGCGCAAGAATCTCACTCTCCAGCTGCAGACATGACCACGACGCCAACAAGATCAAGCTGCGCGGCTTGCCTGTGACCAGATTCGTGCTTTCCTCGAGTTGCTGTCGAGGGTCATTGTGACCGGTCCAGGGATTGTCGTCGTACAGCTTGTTTCGGTCGATTAGCTTCTGGAGTACCTTGCCTGCCCGCGCTAACCAACCCATACACCCCCTCACGCGAGCCAGCTGACCCGTATATAGCCCGGCGAGAAGGAAGATTTGAGCACGCATCAAGCTGTCGCAACAATCCTCTCTTTTCATGATTTCGATGGCTCTTACATAGTAAGGCAAACCGGGGATGGCAGACACATCCGCCTTGTCGCTCTTCGGATCAAGTGCAGTTTCAGGTAGTGGTCCTGTATGCTCGCATATTTGGCCGAGCGCCAGAACCAGAAAGACTACTGCATCACCCGGTGAGCGTTCGCGCGGCACCCTGAACCACTCGGTGGGGCGTCGACACCTCCACCAAAGGTCGGATTCGTCGTGGACACCGCCGGAGTGAAGGTCCTGAGCCGTCGGACCGTATCGTGCAAGGAAGTCATCGAACAATTTGCGCAAATCTGTTGCGTCGACGAACGGGTGCATGATGTAAATCCGTTCCATGAAGCTGGCAAAATATTTGTTCATCGTTTTGGCACTCAACTCCAGACATCCTCCTATATCGACACCTCCCGTGAACGATAGGCGTGATCGATCTCGAGTCCAGCGAATACCTGAACACGTCGTTCCATTCATACTGCGAGACTGGTTCCGAAACAGCGCACAGACCATCTTTCCGGATTGATGGTCTGTGCGTCAACATCCCGGACGACTACGACGAAGTGGTAGATGCTCGTTCACATGATAATAGACCGGGAACATCATAGATGATGCTGCGCGGTCACTCGTGGGCGGTCGAGATCCTCCTGGATCTGTCTCTGGAACATTCATGGTGAGCTGAACATGAGGACTTGACGTCGATCTTGACGCGCGTACGCTCACACACCAGAAGTGCTGCAGGCTGCCCATCACTCGACCATGTCAGACATGCACCTGAACGGAACCTCATTTGTCATTCAGAAGGAATTATGATCTGTTATCAGCCTCGCGAGAGGATGATCGCGGTGACCTCCTTTGGTCATCCTCCGTGCATACACCGGTGGGCTTGACCAGCTGCTCGACTAGGAAAGGCAGGATGCTTGGAGCACCATACTGTACACCGCCGCTTTTGAGTGCTACAATGGCAGTTGCTGCTCTTGTCGCAACGGCGCAAGCATTCACAGCCGAGACCTCGAAGATTTCTGATTCCCTGTCTCGCGCTCGTAATGTAATCAGGATTATTTCCAATCGCAGAGAGTCGTGCGGCGTTCTCTCGTATCCAAACCTCTAAAGAGTCGATGATACTAGGGAGCTGGTATGCGATGGCTTCGTTCGTGCATGACTGGTTGTGCGCCACCCAGAGCAATTCATCCAGCAGCTGTGGAATGTTTTTCTCGTCCCAAAGCATACCCCCTTCCATTAGACTCGTTTCGATAGTGAAGACTGTGTGGAGTAGCCGCAATCCGGGTGGCATGAATAGAACGTCATCCTTCTCCAAGATGACGACCCGACCTTTATCACCAGGAGACCATCCTGCTCCATCCTGCGCAAAGTCATCCCAGTCTTTGTCGCTCATGCTAGGCGCAAAGATCCAAGCTTTCGACCCAGACAGACACCGTATCCATGTACCCACGAGTGAGTCCACATGAGGCCGACTGAAAGCTCCAGTGAAGCCGAGCAAGTTGAATCCGAGGCAGTCAGATATATCGTATGCTTCGCGGCAGGTCCGCTTCCCGGGCGCAAGATTCGATACTCGGTCAACAAGAGTCTCCAAGAGACGGAATCGTTTCATACGGGTCAGCAACGGCGCGTCCGCGTTGGCGATCTTTCTCAGATTAATTGCATTACTCAATTTCGTCGATTCCCCAGTGCCGGCCCCCTCGGATTCGGCTCTTGTAGCCAACAAGTCCGTGATTGACTTGCTCGCGCATTCACCTGTCTCGCTATTCTGCAGGTCTAGATTTTGATTCGGATATCGCTCGCGCAACAGTGCCAGGTATTCATGTGGGTCGTACATGCCGCTGTCTTGGAATATCTGTTTGACAATGATAGGTTTGCAGAACACTTCCCCAGCATCGGCACGCTGCTGGAAAGTCTCCCAATCCATGTACCAGACATCAGCATCGAGCGGCAACTGGCGGGTTGGATCGAGGTCGTTCGGTGCAGTATGTATGTTAGCCCATTGGGTTTTCTCCAGCCATTCGATCTTGAGTTCGTTGTGTTCTTGTATGCTGTGGTCATCGTGGTGCTTCTGAGCAGTGTGAAGTATCTCTCGAAGCCGTGCTGCGTAGAGTGAGGCCATACGGCCAACAATGGTACCTTCATCGTCCATATCGGTGTTCGTACAATATCGTTCCTTGCATTTCTCTGTGGTAGCGGGAATGAACCTACCATCCATAGTCGGGTACGAGAAGGCTTCGGAGTCCAGCGTCACATCCTCGGATATACTTTCATGAGGAGGGTTGGGCTGCAAACGCTGACCCTGATTTGAGCTTGTTTTCTGAAGCAATGGCTCGCTTTGTTCGCCCATCAAAGCTATCGTCTCCAGTGCAGCAATGTCGTCAGGACTGGTGAACTCGGCTTCAGACTCAAAACCTGTCTGATTCTCTTCATCTGACACGTCTCTTTGCTGGTCGGGAAAAGTCGCGTCGGATGGCTGTAGGGCTGACGGCTCTTGCTCACGCAGAGGATGAGGATGACAGTGTTCGACAGTGTTGATGACTTCGCAAGGCCGATCAACAACGCCAGCCATAATGTGTGAAAACGTCTTCTCCCCAGATCGCCACGACGCTCGTTTGCAACTGGAGTAGCTGCGCTCCGCGATTTCGCGACTTCCGCTGTCGCTGGACCAGGCTTGCGAACGACGTCCACGCTGTAGCATCCTCCCCTCGGCTGGACTCTCGCAAGAAATGAGGGAACGCGTCGTGGAAAGCAGCTGCAGTCAGATCTGCGAACTGAGATATGCTGAGGATTTTATCACGATAGCTTTGGCATACTTTTCGCCTCTGCGCGTCGTTGTCGCAGCACGAGAATTCTCGATGGAATGCTGCAGCAAGACCGAGCGCAGTGGAGGTATACGCGGTACGGCCCTTGTTTGTGGATGGTTGTACGGTAAGGGATAGCGATGGTCCCACCTCAGGAGCCATGTCTAGCAAAGCTTAGGGGAAGTACCGAGCTTGGGGAAAGTATCATGAGTCGAGCCGATGCTGGCTATATAGAACTCTACTTCGGCGTTCGCCTAAATCGGGAGAAGGTTCTCGTCAACGTTGCGCGCACAGATCACCTGTTCACGTTGATGGTCTGAGCTCTAGCGACCTCGAAGCTAGATGGAGTTTGAGCGAAGCAGGCCGGAGGGGCAACAGATTGACAGAGTATTGTAGACCAATGCCGCGAGAGAGATACACTGTATTCGATGTTATTGTCTAATCTTACGTGTTTGGCACCAAGTATCAAAGTTGCCTCAGCCTGCGACACCGCTTGCTTAGGGTGCTTTAGAACTAACCCTAACACTGAGCCTCGGGGTAAATACTCCGGGACTACACGCCGCATTTTGAACCATCCAAACTCCCATGATTCGACGATATGACAAGGCAGACATATCAGAATGCGGTGCTGAAAATCAATCTCAAAAGTGCGTCGAAGATCATCCACATTTTTCACGATTATGAAATGTTCGCTTCTTGGATATGCTACCGAGTCGATCTTGATATACTCGATTTGTTTGCAGTGGCAAATCCGAATGCAGCCATACGCACCACGGTCCAACGTTTGTCACCAAAGTGGTCTTTTTTTTTTTTAATTCATACTGTATGCAAGCTATCTAGCTTATGACAGGTCTAGCTAACTTCTAGACGACTTCTCACGCTTCCACCTCTGCTCACGCATTAACCTTTGATCGTACAATCCTGCTCGCTGTCCCGACTTTCACAAGTCGCCACAGCTTTTGGGCTCCAGGCCCTCCTACTTTCCTGCCGTTGGCACCTCCTCTGTAACTTCATCCACCACCATCCACCACCATTCCCTCATCGCCTTTCCCATCCAGCCGATCTATGTCCCACGAGTCGCACTTGTTGATGTCATCAGTTGGCCTTTTACCCACTTCTGTGTTTTCTATAAATCCAAGCACGGCTGACAAGGCATGCTCTTCGAACATAATCTCCAAGTCTCGCCGGTCTCGTCTTGAGCTGATCGTGATCCTGTCGGCGCTCAGTTCTTTCAACGTTTTGTCTCGTTCTCTTCGCCATTTCCGACACTCGAGCAACAGATGGGCAACCGTCTGTCTGCTGCCATTGCACCACCAGCAACGAGCGTTTTCCACTTTGTTCATCCTCGAAAGGTGGACGCCCGTGATAGCATGGCCAGACTTGAGCTGCAGGTAGCGTGCCGCGACCGATTTCTTTGCGTCTTTTATGCGTTTGTTGATTCTTGCCTCTGATCTCCACCTCTCCTTGACGGCTTGGCTCAGGTAAGAAAGTGAAGCCGACCGCATTTCCTTGGGCTGTTGTCTTGCTGCTCGCCGCGCGGCGGTGTCTGCGACCTTGCATCCCTCGCTGCTGTTGTTGCATGAATGCCTTGTCAAAAACACTCGACGCCCGTCCTCTTCAACGCGTGCGATTCGTCTCTTTATGTCTTTGATGATGGGCAACCCCCAGAGTCCCACACTTTGGGTTGCCGTCAGCGCTGGCAATGACTTTGTTACGATCTCAGCGCATTGATGACCCGTCCTCGGGAGGATCGAAGGAAGGTCTTTCATCACCACGTCGATCCCAAACAAAGCAGCGTCGGCTTCTGTGAGGTCTCTGTGAGGTACTTTCCCAATGATCCTGCTTTTGTCCTGTAGCTGTTTTGCTCTTTCCAGGCAGCTGCTATGCCGAAGCAGGCATCCTTGGTTGTTTCCACGAATATTGTCATCTGTAGCGAAGAGTCAGATGGCAGTCCCTGCGCGATTCCAGCGTGCCCATGCGCCCGGATCACTGGGACTACTGCCGGCGAAATTTGTTTGCAAGTCAGGTCAAACCCAAATTCGGTGTCGTAGTTGACGTGTTTGACCACTTGTTGCGCAAGCCTGCTTCCGAACGACCGATGTGTCTTCTCCAGCCTGGCCCAGCCAGTGCTGGATGGATGACCCATCGCTCCTTCATGCCGGTACAGCTCGCCAAGACGGAAGTTGGCAGGCAGGAGCTGGTGCGTTGGGTGGTCTCCGTCGGCGTTCAGCGCGCGTACTGCGTATCTAGTCTGGCGGTTATCGAGAAGGTCCATGGGTGATGGCAGGCATGACTCTCGCTGGAGGAAAGCCAGAGGTGTTGAGGTCAACAAGCCGGTGATGGCTCTTGCTTGGCTGTTCAACAACAACTGTAGCTTCCTCAATCGGTCTTGTTGGCCTCTCCACCAGATCTCAGATCCGTACATTGCTACAGAAGTCACAGCGGCAAGTGTTGAAAATTGGTAGGTTCAAAGAATGTTAATTGATGATCTATCAAGTGGGAGCATGCCTGACCTATATACAGCAGTGGGTGGCGAATGTGGCGCTGTGTGCTGCTGTGGTTTTGCATCCTCGTCAGAAGTGGCGTTGGTTCGAGAAGCATTGGGCCGGGCATAAAGAGTGGATTGATCAAGCAAAGGTCGGCATTGAGCAGCTCTGGAGAGGATACAAGACCGATGAGCCAGCAGTACAGAGACAAAGGTCTCCTGATAAGATGTCCGTGCAAGTGGATGAGTGGTCTGATGACGAGGAAGACGTACACTCGTCGGTAGACCAACTGGTGCAGTACTACGCAGAGCCCCCGCACGACAGATCACTGCCTGTGGACAAGTCACCGATTCCTTACTGGGTCGCCAAGAAGAACGTATGGCCGCAGCTAGCGGCAATGGCACTCGACATCTATTCGGTGCCGGCAATGTCTGATGAGCCCGAACGAATCTTTTCGCAGACCGGACACATTCTGGCACCCCGTCGTCGGAGCCTCACGAGCAAGTCGATGAAACAGCTCATGTGCATGAAAAGCTGGCTCAAGCAGGGGGTCGCACATCTAGATGGCAGCCTTTTTGAGAAAACGGTAACCATGATAGACTCTTTGAACGTGACCGCAGAACTTGACGATCCGTCGGATGTGTCTGATGAAGAGTACGATAGCATGTAGATGGCGGGAGTTGCCGCCACTAGTGGTCAATTGGTCAATCAATCAATCAAGGATCGATGTGAGGCAATCAATCAATCAATCTTGAAAATACTTGTCAATCAATCAAGTCAAACCCCTGAAACTTGAATTGATTGATTATGCACACCTCTGACGCTCACGCAGACGCACCCACGAGGGACTTTATCGGCGGAGAGAAGTGCCGAAAGGACAATGAGCGTTGTAGGAAGGAAAGTAGCTGTTTACCTCGAACGCCTTCTGCCCATTGATAATTTGGAGGCATGGTGAGGAATGATCAATGCATCGGTGGTCGCATCCAACCCCAAATGGCCCAACGCGACACAACTTGCGAGAGCACACTGCAGAAACGCAGGTGGGGGCCGGCGTATCGTCACGAAGCCTTGGCTAGCTAGCGCCTAACCGCTGAAGATGCAAGACCCTCATATCTCGAGGGACTGCAGAAATTACCGATGTCTGTCTATCATATAGTCTTCGCGCGCTTCAACGTGCTGTTATTATTCCGCTCCAGAGCACTTGTTGAACTTGCCGACGTTTCGTCCTTCTGACCAGACTGAGCATTAAGGTCGCTGGGTAGCATGACGGCATAATCCAGATCGTAAGGCAACCCTCGATGCCTTCCTCGCCACATCATCGCACAGATGACGAGCTTACTGAAGACGGAAAAATCTCCAGAAAGGCTCGTGTTCGTGTCTCTGGCTCCCAGGCTCAAGCCGACGTTACCATAGGCGCTCGTGCACTCGAATAGGATTGCGAATTCGCTGAATGCATGGTTGGTCTTATCCATGATCTTCCCTGACTCGGCTATGCAGATGAAGAATGCGCCTAGGAAGATGTACCATAAGTCGAACCCGAGCTGATTGCGCGCGTGGCGGTTAAGATAGGCAAGAGGTCCTTGTGTGTCGTCTGGTGCTTCTTGCTCCTGATAGATTCCGAGAGTCCGCTCTTCGTAAGTGTTGCTGCTACGAACACACATTGCAATAGGAAAGACGGCGATGTACATCATGGTAAGAAGGCTGAACTGCACCGCAGGGTTGACATCAGCCAGGTCGAAAGTGCTCGTCCCGGTATGGCGCGCGCTGGCAGCTTGGAAGGTGGCTGCAAGTACACGTGATCCGGGCGGTAGCGACTTGACTTCTTCGTTGTCAAGGTCGAGTAAAATGATAAGCAGTACGTCGACAGCGTTGAGTGCGAAAAGTATGCCAAAGAGAACCCAGGTGACATTGGCGGGGAATAGCAGCGTGTAGCATCGTCGCGGATGGTCGAGCAGAAACCTGAGAGACTCGCGGACGTGCTCTGGCGCGACTTTGTGTGCTATCCATATGATCCAGCGTAGCAGGATAGGGTGGAAATTATACCCAGCGAATGCAAGGAATGTCATGAGAAGCATCGGCCACGTTGCATCGCGGAAATAGACCTATCATCGGAAACGTTTTAGAAACGGCAGTCTCGGACTTTCGCAATTTGATAATACATACCATGGAATCGGGTGTAAGAGTGAAACCCAAGTTTGTCACCATAGTCTGAGCGGAATAAAATGCCCTGCAATAACATTACGGACGGCTCATTCAAGACTCAAGATCAACACTTACCACCACACTTTATCCTGTCCGTGAGACGCCAAGTAGTTCGTGTAATGTGAAGGTCCATGTAGGATCCACGGCAAAAGGCCTACGACGCCTATTGTATGTAGACCGAGGAAAAGTCCTGTACAGCACATTAGACATGGCGAGGTTTCACGACCACAAGTGCATCATGAAAACTCACCAATCAAGACCTTGAGCAGTACTTTGAGGCTACGGTATTCGATGCCACCGAGTTCCTCACGGTCTTTTTCGCTGAGACCATAAAAATTCGAGTTCCTGCCGATAGTGACTTGCCTGGAAAGCCAAGGAAGCATCTCTACATGCTCATCAGTCTGAAAAGACGATATGCTGCCGGAATCCGTTGTTTCAAGAGTTCCATGGATCTCTCGAGCAAAGACGGTGGAACCGCTGCGAATGGCTGAGAGCCTGTCGTGACCATCTGAGTTCTCTGGAGCTTCTTCATTGAATAAATCGGATGACCAGCTCACCCTCGCGGCACTGCTGCGGCCAGCCTGCTCTGGACACGGTGTGTCGGCTACGTGAAGTGTTTGGGGTCCTTTGCTTTCCGGGTGTGTTTGAGGGTGCGAAACGGCATGTCCAGCGTGCCTGTCGGGGTGAACAGGCACGGAGTGTCTGACCCGAGCATCGTCTGTTGGTGTCCAGCGGATATGACGAGGTCTTGCAGGTGTGATATCGTGCTCACGAACCTTTGTGGCATTATCGGGTGTTGCGGGCCTTTCAGATGGCGTAGGATAGAGCTCGATGTCTTCAGGGGCATCGTGGTGAGACGAACGTATATGATGACCAGTCTTTCTTAGAGCGGGCCATCGCAGCCAGGAAGGCTTTGTAGATTTGGGGTCTTGTCTTTCAGTAAGCACGTGAACTTGCAATGGAGCAAGTGGGCTGCAAAGTAGGCATTCATACCCAAGCCCTTCAGACGTCTCTCAAAACATGCTAGGCGAATGACGACTAGTCCGATGTTTACAAAACAAAGATTGGTGATGACAGGGAAAAAGTACAAGACCAGCTGTTGCGCGACATTCAGATCTTTGATATCCAATCTGTGTAGACATGTGAGCATGTCGACTGCATCGGGACAGTTTGGCCACTGTAAGAGACACGCACGTGTTCAGGCCAGACTCGGTATTGCCGCTGACGGCGAGGAAGAAAGCATCGGTGGCGGTGAGATTGCCAAGGGAATAGAGGATGGTAAAGGCGAGCAGGGAGCAGCTCGTGATATAAATATCTACTTGAGGGTTAGGTTCGAATTTCCGCAGGGCGCGCAGAGCATTTCTGGCGCAAGGTGGTCACTTAACAATGGTAGCCGATGAACCCGAATCGGGAGGGGCGAAGTCTTGCAAATAATTCTCTCAGGACTCGAGGCACATGCATTCGCGGCATGGTGCTTGCGGAATGCTGTATAATGGCTTTGTCTTCGTGATTGTAGCGGGAATGCCGGATTCTTATCGATCCAGAGCTTGCTTCCAGGACTCACGAGTCCCGCGCCGTCATTGCCAAGCCCATTCGAGCCGCCCCGGTCTGCCGTGAAAGCCCACCCCCCAGCACATGAGTGCTTGCTCCGCCGCATCACATGCCACTCCAGGACATGAATATCTGCTTGAGCATTAGGGTTAGTCGTAATCCACACCAATCAGCATCACCCCTGGTCGCTGGTTAATACGCTATAGTGGTCGTACACATGCTCGTGAGCAAGTACTGTACGACTCAAGCTGCAGACAACCTATGATGGATAATCGCTATGATAGGCTCAGTATCGTCTTTCATCCATTTCATCCGGCCGCTGCAACCAGATCAAGGTCCATCCAACCACTTCACTTTAAAGCCAAGGCGATCGCTCCAAGCAAGGTGTAAAGATCTTAGGCTTCAATCTCGACTCGGGATTAGCCACGAACGAACACGTGTTTGAGGCTGTAGCAATGCGATCGGCAAGTGTATGGCGAAGAATGCGCGGCGTCCAGCTAGTGCAAATGCGCCAGATGTATACGGCAGCGGTAGCGCCGACAGCGGACCATGCTGCGTCGGTGTGGTTGTGCCGTTACGTATCTGAGTCAAAAGGCATGTGGTCGTTCTCGAGCGGGTACAACGGCTTGTCTCGAGACTGATGTTGCGGTCATACAAATTCCCAAGCCAAGTTGCAATCAGTGAAAGATGGACTGCACGAGCGAGTGTCGAACCATTTTGACCAAGCTGTGCGGCTTGGCGCCGGACCACCGCTGCAGTGGTGCATATCATCATTTGGAAGGCAAGGCTCGGCGTTCGCCAGTCCACTGAGAACAGTTTGTGAGAGACATAAGACAAAAATGAAGCCAGCGACCGGCTTACGCATCAGTGAACGGCCTTCCTGGTTGATGCCGCCATGGCAAAATTCTTCAAGGGTTCGTAACATGTAGGGGACCGCCGAAGCAGCGCAGCTATGTCGGTCTCTGCGATTCCGCGGTGCTTGCCCGTACGATGCCGCCGCAAAAACGCAAGATGAGCAGATAGGAGCAGCTGCGATCCTAAAGTATCGGATGATGACCCGGACATCGAACAATGCGAAGTGTCCACTTACTAGCGCTGGTCTGACTGCCATACTGCATACGCTCAATCATGCAAAGATCACGCTGCGCAAGGCTGCGCATATCTACGTACCGACAACTGGTGAAGAGACACTATCCGCAGTCGAAAAATTTCACAAGCTGAGGTGTGGGAGAGAAGTGGTGCACAGGATCGCTGAGACTGTCCTCGAGATGGAGAGCATCGGCTAGGGAGTCATAGTCTTTCTCGTCCCTGGACCTTTCCAACAAGTGTATCCGTGGTTTTGTCGTCGAAGCAAAACAGGCTGAAAGGGCACTCGTCGACCATGGCAGCCAACTCACAGCCGCCTTGTCCGAGGGGGTGCGCGAGCTATTGGGTGTGCTTCGCTTAGTCAAGGCAGCGCAGGCCTAGAACCTGCGTTCCAACGATGAAGATGTCTGCATGAAACATTATGCGTGGAAGGTGGACAAGGCCTGGTTGGGCAAGCACACACTCAATCTTCATGCAGCGCTGTCTTCCAATGGGCGTCCAGCTTGGTGCAAACTCGGACGGAGCACTTTTAGCTGAACGCTTAATTTTTCAGGAAGAATCTCGCTGACAGCCCGGGGCGCAAGTGTGGATGCGGCGACAAGACAGTGTACGGTAAACAGCAGGCGACAGGTAGAGACCCTTTGTACTTATTATGAGGCTGGAGTGGACGTGAGGATGCTGAGGCGGGCAAGTTTGTCGACCCACGCATGAGTTGGAAACCGGATTTAAAGGTCGTCAAAGCTTTTCATGGTCCGGATCCGCATTCCTCGCTGTAGCGGCGCAGTATCCTTCAATCGATCCACCTGTCTAGCCAAAACTCAACACTGACCTTAAGCTAGCGAATTATGGCTGTATGTGTGGCTTGTGTGTGGCTTATGGAGGCTGTCCAAAGAATCTTTGTCAGTGTCAACGAGTTCACATAAGTTACGAATTTATTGTCGGCGCAATATCGCAGCTAAAATTCTAAACTAACTCACGTCGACATTTCTTTGCTATTGCAGACCTTCTGCCAAATTCTCGGACGGTGCTTTCGGTCACGTAATCGGCTAGTGTACCTGTTATCAAAACTGTCTCTGCTGCGATAGTGCCATGCCCCCTTCCCCAAGACTTGACCGGGGTGGTGGAAAAACCGGTGAGAAATCGGCAAAGACCAAAATTTTCTGCCAAGCCCATATGCCGATCTTTACAAACCCATTAGACAAATCGGCTCGCTTGGCATGTATCCTTGGCCATAGGGTGGTCCGATCTTAGCTTGCTGTGCGTAGGCTACATTATGCTCGAACCACTTTCCTGCTGCCTTGAGATGCAGCCTTCCGGCTAGAGGGATCCCATCAGATCTGGTGAGCTGGATCGATGCTTTCTGCTCTGGACGCACAGCCACGATCGTTGTGAATGGCCAGGCATCCGAGGTGAGCGAACTTGAGCAAGCTGGACTTCCACAAGGCTCTCCCTTGTCACCGATCCTGTTTCTTTTCTTCAACGCAGATCTCGTGCAGCAACGGATCGACCAGAACGGCGGGGCGATCGCTTTTGTCGATGACTACACTGCCTGGGTGGTGGGCAAGACCGCTGCAGACAATAAAGATCGTCTTCAGGCGATCGTACGACAGGCGACGGAGTGGGAAAGCAGGAGCGGGGCGTCGTTCGAAGGGGAGAAGACCTCTTTGATCCACTTCACCAGGAACAGTCGTCAGTCCGCGGACGAGCCGATAAGTGTCAAGGGAGAAGAGATACGGCCAGCGCCCATCGTCAAGATTCTGGGTCTGGTGATGGACTCACAGCTGAGGTACAAAGAGCACACGGCGCGCGCCGCAACGAGGGGCTTACGGGCGGCCATGGCGCTGAAGCGGCTGCGAGGACTCTCGCCATCCGTGACGCGCAAGCTGTTCAACGCCACTGTAGCACCGGTGGTCGACTACGCATCGTCCGTATGGATGCACGCCAAAGGTGCCGGAGTGCAGAGCGTGCTCAAACGGGTGCAGAGGATTGGCGGACAGGCGGTGACCGGATGCTTTCAAACAGTTGGCACGGCGGTGGCGGAGGCGGAGGCCAACTTGGCCACGATAGAAGAACGACACTTGAGGAAAGCATTGAGGATGTGGGTGGACCTGCACAGCATGCCCGACACGCATCCTCTCGTGCCGTTGATCAGGCGTCGGACGTACAAGAGATTTACATCGCCAATGCAGAAGATCGCCGAGGCTGCTCGAGGCGCACCTGTGAGTGAACTGGAAGCGACCCGACCCTATATCTCAGCCCCGTGGGACGTGCGACTCGACACGATCGATAATGCGGATGACGGTGTGCAGGCGGCCGCACAGGCTCAAGAGACACGAGGCATCCGTGTTGCCACCAGCGCTTCAGCCAGAAATCAGTTGGTCGGCATTGGAGGCGCTATCGAGGGTATTGATTGGATGAACAATGATAACGAACAATGCGAGTATGACAGGACCATAGGCACCAGCACGCAGATTGATGCATTTACGGCCGCGCTGGCTTCAATCGAGGTGGGGCTTGGTATGGTCGTTGAAGCCGTCTACGCTGGGGCACTGTCGCCGCGAGCGCATGGCCGGACCATTCACGTGTTCACCAACAATCGCACCGCTCTGGCTACACTTCCGACTCCAGTCAGAAGGTCTAGACAAGCAATCGTCAGTAAGATTCTAAGACATGTAAGATACCTGACAGGATTCAGTAACCGCGTGGTCTTCGCGTGGGCCCCGGTGAACCCAATCTTTGAACTGGGGCAAAAGGCGAAACAGCTAGCGCAACGATCCACGGATGAGGGACGAGCAGCCCGAGACCCAGTTAAACTGACCAAACGAACGGTACAAAACACCCAAGAACGCTTGAGGAGAGCGACTTCGCAGGGGTCAACGATGTTCGGAGACTCCATACGCAGAATCGACGCTGCCTGGCCGGGCAATCACACTCGTCGCATGTATGACGACCTCAGCAATAGGCAAGCGAGCGTCCTCGCACGGCTCCGCACAGGCATGACACCACTGAACGGGTACCTACACAACATCAAAGCAGCGGAAACGAGCCTTTGCGATTGCGGTGAGACGGCGGAGTCGAGAGAGCACTTCATCTTTCACTGCGCCAGGTGGAGTGAGCAGCGGGAGATATTGGGCGTGTGGACAGGCGAAGACAATCTGTCGCGTCTGCTCGGAGGCAAGTCGACCACGGACACCGATGATTGGAAACCGGACATGGAGGCGGTGCGAGCTATGATCAATTTCACCCTAGCGACTAAGCGATTTGATCACGACAACCACCAGCGATGGCGAACGACGAGATAGAACCCGATCAGCGATCGAAGAACGCCACCCTATATATCATCAACACCGCAACTACCCCACGCACCCTCGTGCACACGGCAGGCCCCCGCTTCATCCGCTGAAGATAGGACGATGAACACTTGGAAACACAGCTTCAAGAGTACCCGTCGACCACGAATCACGAGAACTCGAAACAAAGAAATACTCACCAATAGATGGCTCAGAGTGTTGCAGCGCAGCGATTTGGAGTGACTTTAGGCTTAGCCCACCGAGATAGACGTAAACTTTGTGACATATATAGTTTGTTGCCCTTTAGGTGCTTAGCGCCGGGCGGAATAAATTCCTCCTCCTCCTCCTACCCGCCGTTTGCTTGGTGAATTGGTTGACGATCCTCCAAATTCGGCAAGATGGAAGCTTTCATCTCCCAACTGGTACAATTGCCATACCGGCAGAGTTGCGTTAAGCATCGCAACGGGCGCTAACCATTCGCCGTCAACGCTGTTCTTGCAATCAGTCGACCCTGACCTGAAACGAAGCTTTTACAGGCGCTTCACAAAGACAAGAGAGTCATACGACAGGCGAAAAGAACAAGAGGTCATCGCATCCGTTTCCAAAAGCTCCGGTTGGAAGCGCCTAGGCAGGCCGTACTTTCGACGTGATGTTCCTACCGGCATAGTGTTTCGCAAAGCGACATCCAGCCGTCTGCACCCGACGGGCCGCATCACGATTTGCGCTTCTCACGAGCTGAGCTTCGATGTTGCCGTAGGTCATAAACTATTCACATTCCGTCGGCATAAATCCATCTCAGCTAAGTCAACCGCAGACTCTAGAGCATCTTGGAGCACACGCGCTTCTCTCAAGAGGCGAAAGACCAAACAACGTTGAGTCGGCTATTGCTACAAAGTACCCGGGAGTCGACCGCGACCACTTGAGATTCGCCAGAAAGCATTGTTTCCAATGTGTTCCCAATGCTGAGAGCATGTTCAATATCCCAGTGGACTATACGCAGGCGGTACGCAACCTCACAACGACGCCTGAGACACACTACACTTGAAGCCACATCCATCCGAGATGCTCGACAGCACAGACTCTAGTCAAAAGCAGAGCCTTGTGGCCGACTGTGAGACCAACAACGCTGTCTTCGGCTTTGACGCTCGATACTCTAACGTATTCTGGATTGGGTTGGAGGACAAAATGACGGAGTCTCTTTCCACTCGGATCATTCAGCACAGAAATGTCACAGCCGTGAACAGTTCACACGTCCCCAGCAGTTTTTCTGCCTCGTCGGGTGACAGAGCTACTTCGCGTGTTGGGACCAGCTTTCGTGGACATGGATTGCGAACACGTTACAGCGCATCAATCCATAGTCACTGCTTCTATCTTGGAAGATAGTACAAGATGTCAGGTCAATTATCAAACTGCTAGATGGTTGCAGCGACAGCTCGCGCATGGTCCATCAACTCTGGACCCTAACACGATAATATTGCCAGCTTGGCGACGTTACGACTCAATTCATCGTGTTATCCAGGATATCTACGCCCTGGTAAGATCTTACGGCCCGGGTATCTTACGTGTTTTTCCTATTGAGAGCGAGTATGAACACGCGCACGAGAAGCTTGGCGACATCTTAGCCCTAGACCTAATCGCTCAGAGCGCATCAGCAAACTGGTATTTTCGTCCAAAAACGTGCGACCGCACATCTACATGTCGCCTTGGCGAAGCCGGTGTTTTGAAACATACGCATAGTTGCGGCAGTGAGCATGTGCTCGTGCGCCCCAACGACTTCCGACGTTTTGAAAACATTTGGGATGCCTCTTAGGCCAGCGCAGGACGAGCAAACGCAGGCAGCGCAGAGCACTGGGCGATGGTTCCACCAAGAATTTGTCGAAGGATTACAGAAATTCGGGGAGTTTCGAGTTTTCATTGTCATGGTGCGTGATGCGATGGCGAAACGCGGGCGAAGAGGAGACAAGTGATTGAAGTGGTACACACGCTCGAGCTCGAAGATAGAGAGCTCGTTGTGACTGTCCTAACTTCTAGCTCGATTTGTTTAGGTAGACCCGACACGTACGTGAAGGTAGATCTCCAAGAGCTGAAGACATTTGCCCTCCACGTGTTCGGCGCTATGCGGAACAGGCCTGACTGGTCGAGAAACTTTGCGTCTCTCGATGTCGGAGCTCGAATGGATGTCGGCACCACCACGATGAACGAGTCGTGTCAGTACTTCGTCAACGAGATCAAACGAATCTACGAAGCAGACTTCTTCGCAGAGTGATTGGCTTAACCTGTAACGCATACCTGTAGGGCGGTGTCTACGGCTCTCGAAGAAGTCTTTACATGTGTGTCGAATTGAAAGCGAGCCCGGTGCCCAATGTGAATACCCAAGATCGTGTCCCAACATCCATTTGCCATGAGGTTTGGGTCCAGGACGTTAAGTGAGTGATTGACACTCTAAGTGGCAGACACTTTCTTGACATTGCCACAACTAAAGCTATATAGCATGATGAAACTTGCACCTAGCACCGAACATGGCCAAGCTTATGGGGCTAAGGATCTAGGTATCATGGCTCTTGCTCTAACATTATCCGACCGGGGACTTAGTCTACTGGAGGGTCTTATGCACGTTCACGCACTGTTTGTTCCGTTGAACCTGAGTGACTATCGTCACATCGGTATGAAGTCAGGTGACTAAGAAGTCGAGGTGGTACTCGGCGGAGATGAGGATAGAAGCGGCGTAATAGGAGAACAGCGATCAAGTGTTGATAGAGGCCTTACGGTCACTAGGAATACAGACGTGTAACCAGATTCCGTGCAGCTATGATGGCCTAAGGCCACACAGAGGTAGAAGCGCGCCCGGAGAGCGACGCTTGATTGATTTGATTTGATTATATCCTACTCGGTTTCAGCCGCCTTTCCCAGCAGCTATGCCCGGTGGAGGAGAGCGCGGCAGACAGCCGACACGTCCCGTACGGGCCGTCCCACTTCGCCCAGTCTGACACCTAAGTGCTGGCCGGACCAGCTGCCTCCTACGCTCTCCCTTTTTCTCTTCAGCCACCGTCTTCAATTGCCTGCCAGCGTTCGCAGACGGTGGCTCGCTTGCTATGTGTGCTATTCAAAAGTTGTCGCCTTGTCTATGGCATCCTTGTACCTACAGTCTCCCCCCAGTGCTCGGCTTCGTCTACTCCTCCACGATCCTGCCCTGCCCTAGGATCTGCGTGCGTTCTATGAACTTGATGGCTTTGATGGCTACTTTGCGCTTGCTGAGGATTGCTCGAAGGTCGTTTCCTTCCGGTAGATGGCCGAGTTCCTGTCTCCGGATGTCCTTGAGCTTCCGGCACGTCAAGAGGATGTGCCGCACCGTCTGGCGGCCTTCTTGGCAGGTGCACATTGGATCCAGAATGTCGGGAACTTTTCGGCGGAAGAGGAAATCCCTGAGTCCTATCTTCTCGGTCCTCAGTTGCACCAGAATGGCACTTTGCCTCTTAGTCAGGCCTTCATGTAGTTGCAGCACCTTTTTCGAGGGTGCTGGTGTGTGCCTGAACGTGGTTCTGACTTTCGTTTCTTGCTGCCAGCTGGCCTCCCACATTTTGTCTGCCTCTTTGCGGCTCCTCATCTTGAGCGTCGTTTGAAGTGCATATAACTTTGGAGGTGGGTCTGCTCTCGGTCCTGATGCTGAGCCCTCTCTCCATCCTGTGGCTTCCTTTGCGGCGATGTCTGCGGCTTCGTTTCCTTCGATACCCTCATGCGACGGTATCCATCGTACTACCACTACGTGTCCATTCTCTTGGAGCGACTCAACCCTGGCGGCGATTTGCTTGAGGACTGCGCTCCCGACCTGCCCTCTGGTCTAGTCAGGGAACGGATGGCCGCTTGATTGTCAGCGAAGATATTGATGTGTTTCTTGAACGCGCTTGTGTCGACTTCTACTGCTGCCATTGTCAAAGCGAGGTTGATACCCTGCAGCTCTGCTGCGTAGACCGTCGAAGTTGCGTCTGTCCCCATGTATGCATTCATCATCTGTCCTTTCTCCAGGTTCACTGCCGCTGCGCCCATATGGCCGCCTATACAGCTGCCGTCCGTGTAGATACTGATACCCTCTTTCTTGATCTCACGGGTGTGTATGGAGCGTGCGTCTTTTTCCTGTTCTATGTGTGTGGCAGGTCCTCGCCACCACGGTGGCGCAATGAAAGGCGATATAGTCTCCATGGCGTAGGCGTTTGTTGAGATTGTGTCTTTGTATCGACGATTCATATTGCGCAGAGGGCTGGTGTAGACGGGCATACGAGCGCTGCCCCTAATTGAATTCCTCGATATGTGGTCCAGCTCCGGTGCCGTCTTACAAGTCATGATACGACCTAGGGTGTCCGTGTTGTGCCTCTCGATCTGCTGTACCACAGGTAGCAGGTGTGCTTCAACATCTAGTGCAACGCTTGACGTGGCTCTGAATGCTCCGGTGATGGCTCTGGCTCCTCGTCCTTGTAGGCTTCGTAGGATGTGAAGTGTCTTTCCTGTGTAAGGAGCGCCGTTTCCTCTCAAATTAGACCATACTGAGCATGCATACATCATTTGCGGCACCACTACCCCACGGTAGATCTTCCACATGTCAGACATGCGGACACCCCACGTGGAGCTGCCCAGAGAAGCAAGGGCATTGACTGATTTTGACACCTTTCGTCTGATTTCTTCGATGTGTGACTTCCAGTAAAGTTTCTGGTCCATCACCACCCCTAGACATTTGCATGTTGTGTTTGGCACGATGTTTCCCCATTCGGTCTCGATTTCCTTTTCAGTGTCAAAGCGTGTTCGTGATCTGGTGAAATGGGTCAGCTGGAACTTGTCAGGGGCGAACTTAGATGCATGTGTAGACGCCCAATGTTGCGCTCTCTCTAGTGCCAGCTTAAGCTTCTCACAGGTCTCTGAGGTTGTATCGCCACACGCCAGTATTGCTGCATCGTCAATGTATCCTGTCGCTGTGGTGTCTTGGTCCAGTTCGCAGGTCTCAAGAAGACCAGCGTTATAGAAGATGTAGAGGATAGGAGACAGCGGAGATCCTTGAGGGATCCCGGTGTTAATAGCGTGCTCTTCTGATGTGAAATCGTCCATTGTGATCCTTGTCGGTCTTTCACTGAGAAAGCTCGCGATCCAGAGTACCATCCTCTCATCTACTTTTCGTGTGCGCAGATTGTGGAGTAGTCTTTCGTGTGACACGTTATCGAACGCGCCAGAGACATCCAGCAGCAGCAGACTGGCGACTTTGCCACGGCCAGTGTTCCAAGCCCTGTAGATCTTTTCAATAATCATGTGTAGTGCATGCTCGGTCGACCTCAGCCTTCGGCCGCCGATGTGAGTGCTTGGGAGGACATGGTACGTTTCCACAAGGTAGCTCAGTCTGCGAGCCATGAAAGCGTCCATGATCTTGCCAATCGTGTTCAACAAAGCTATTGGACGATATGCCTTCGGTATCGTGTAGTTGTCCTTTCCTGGTTTTCGCAGTACCACGTTAGTCAAAGAGTGAAAATGCGCCGGGCAGTAGCCAATGTGCAAGCTCTGGTTAAAGACGCTCGTCAGGTGGCCCACTATGATGTCTGCCGCCGCTTGTAAAACACGGTTCGGTAAGCCATCTGGACCGGGTGCTTTTAGAGGCGACGCTGATTGGATGGCTTCCAATATCTCCTTCTCGGTTATCGGCGGTAGACTGATCTGTCCGGCGTACTGTGCCTCTTGCATGTCGTCTAGATCGGCCGCTGGCGGTCTAGGGAAGAAGGTGCGTCTGAATACTTCTGCTTTTTCGCTTGCTTCGGTGACCTCACTCCCAGTATGTGGACACCGCAACGATGGCGTTACACTTGATGGCAGTGTCTCTCTCCCCCTGGCCCACTTGGCTACCTTCCAGAGAGCCTCTAGGGAGTCCGATGCTGCAGCAACCTTCTCCCTGTGTGCCGTCTGTAAAGCTTTTCTGATGGTCCTTGCCTTCTTGTTCCTCGCCGCACGATAAGCCTCCCAGCTTTCTTCTGTATGATCTCTACAGTGTGCTCGGCGTAGTCGCTTCGACTCTGCTAGTACCCGAGTGCACTCGTCGCTCCAGCCTTCTCTTGCCTTTGGTGAGAGTCGTGCTCTTGGCCATACCTCTTCGACCGCCTTACCGATTGCCTCTACGATCATCGTTGTGTATTGGTCAAAAGCAGTCTTGGTTCTGGGTCGTTGTCGTTGCGGTAGGGTCTGTCGAAGCGCTTCACAAAGCCTCTTGTCGTCCAGTCTCTTCCAATTCCTCCTCGGCTCTTTGTCCTGCTTCTTAGCACTGAAATTTAGCATGGTAGTAATTGGGAAGTGATCCGAGTCGTGGTCGAGTTCTTCGTCCACTTCGCTCTTTATGAGCCTGTCGAGAAGACCTAGCGTGATCCAGCATAAATCGATCGTCGTTTGGGCATTGCGTTCCGCGTACGTCACTGCCCCCTGTTGGAGTGTGTTTGTCACGCCGAAGCGCTCCATGATGACAATGAGCTCTTCGGCTTCTTGATCTTCCTGGACCACTCAATCTCCACCCCACGAGCGATGGTGGAGATTGAAGTCACCGAGTACCACTTGCTCGTCCCGCTCGTATCTCTCGAGTAGCGTACCGAGGAGAGGCAAGACACTCTCGCGGTTCTCTGATGCTAGGCTAGGATTATAGACGTTGTGAACGTGTAGCTGCCCCTGTGTCTGGGTTTCTGCCGAGCACTGGATATGGAGCGAGCACATGTCTTTCGTTTGCGACTCGAATGGCCACTTTGTGTTGTCGAGTCGTTTGTTGACAAAGAAGCATACCCTGGCGGGTCCATCTTCTACAGCAGCCGGGTAGCAAAGGTGAAAGCGATCCTTAGCGGGGTGGTGTGTTGTTGTCGAGAACGGGTTTCTCCATGGTTCCTGAATGGCGAGGATGTCGTACTCCATTACACTCGGGTCTCGTAGCAGAGTGGCCATGACTGTGTCTAGGGATTTTCGGACGTTGTACTGTAGTATTTTGAGCGTGCTGGTCGGATTCATGAGTCCACGTCAGAGTCGATCTCCATTTGCTGGCTGTTGGAACGGATCAACGTGTTGCTCTCGAGAGCCTCAAGCGCCCTCCTCGACGGGTTGGCAGCTCTCTGCGGTCTCTGAGCGCGCAGAATCCTTGGTGGCTCGTTCTCTTTGTCTGCCGCCGCAAGTGGCAGTCCGGTGTTGGTCCGTTTTTGTCCTCTCCCTGTTGGAGAGGTCTCCCTGGCAGTCATCGTCTCCGACAGCTGACCAGGATCCCTTAATGATCTTGTCCTCCGTAGCGTTCCTGTCACCGCTCCTGGCTCAGTGTCCGGCCTGGAAACCTCTGGTACCGGGTGGTATTGAGCCCGTGTCGCGTATGCTGCCTTAGTCCGAGCGAACTCCTCCTTCCGGGTCGGGCAGCTCTGGTTCCACGCCTCGTGCGCGCCGCCGCAGGCTGCGCATTTCCTGGTAGCCGTGCGGTCGGCCTTCGACGGGCAATCCCTAGAGTTGTGCTCCTGCGCACAGTAGCCACATGCTGTTATTGCCTTGCACTGGGTTCCTATGTGGCCATATTTCTGACACTTGAAGCACTGCTTCAAGCGACAAAGTCGTTCGTACCTCTCGCACTGAAACAACTCGCCCTGCCAGACCAGGCCTTCGTCGATGATCTTGTTTGCGT
>MSJI02000816.1:1781-27830 GCA_001931905.2 Cladosporium sp. IMV 00045 | reverse complement strand
CAGGCTGTCAACTTATGGAGCATACAGGTTTTGCACATTCTAGACCCTCGTGTGTCACGCGGAATTGCCGTGACAAAGCTTGACATTAAGTCTGTGCTTTTGTCTGGAAACGACATGTGAAGACTAGGTTTTAGAACGGTTTCTCCAGCTTAGCTTGCAAACGATGATGGACCCGTATCCTTGGGATCGGTGGGAGGCAATGCTGCGTCGATCCTTGTATGCTTTACTGATATCTTTATCTTGTTTGTTGTTGAGCATCCTTTTATGGTTCATAGCCACAACAACAACCTTCACGTCCAAAAATTGTTGGGTAGGCGTAGGCGTGATCCTGGCAACAACAAGCGTTCTTGCGGCGTCGGGTGGCTGCAGACTGTCGGCAATAATCGGATTTGTAAGCGTTACATCCACTGAGTCGTACATCTCAGGGTACTACGCGCAGAAGAGGATACGGCGATATCGCGTCAAGCGTGCCTGAGGTATGTCAATGCTCAATCTGGAGAAGTCTTACAGAGAAAGCGACCATCTCGCTCGGCGATACACCAGCCATGGGAAATGATCTAGTAGCAAGCTATGTACATGTATTGCATGACGGGCAATGAAGAGCGCCGACATGTTCGGCCATCACACCGTGCGACAGGGACTGTCTCACCTGAAAACAACTTACTACGAGAGGCACGTTCGCCAGTCAAGACATAGTACGTAATCACTGACGTATAAGACAACTGCAGATGGTTTTGGATAGTTATTTAAACTCATCAGCGTGGTTAATCAAGAGTGTCTCCGAGAGTGTTTCCAAGAGTGTTTCCAAGAGTGTTTCCGAGAGTGTTTCCGAGAGTGTTTCCGAGAGTGTTTCCAAGGACTGGTGGGAGGTGGGTCTTTTTTTTTTTTTTAATATAATCATATTGTATGCAAGCTATCTAGCTTATGACAACTCCTAGCTAGTTACTAGAAGGCTTCTCGTTCTCGAATGTGCTCTCGCTTCGTCTAGTCTCTTGTGCTCCTGCTCGCCGTCCCGACTCCATCTAGCCGCCACGGCTTTTGGGCTCGATGCCCTCCTACTATCCTTTCCTCTTGATTTGTTGCACCATCATTCGCCGTCTCGCTCCACTGCCTCTCCAATCGTCCCCTCGCTCCCATCAAGTCGGTCCATGTCCCATTCATCGATCACTCTTGCTTCTATGTCTTCCTTCCTCTTCCCCACAGCGGTGTGATCGAGGAATCGGAGCACTGCTTCCGCTACACTCTCGCCGAAACGTATCTGAAGGTCTGATGTGTCTCTACGCGCCGAGATCTTGATCGTCTTTCGATGCATGTCTCTCATCATCACATCGCGCTCCCTCCTCCACCTCCGACATTCCATCAGTAGGTGGAGCACAGTCTGCTTGCTGCCGTTACACCGCGTGCATCTTGTGCCTGCTTGGTCCTGAGTTGGTACTCGCCGGTTATGGCATGGCCCGACTTGAGCTGCAGGTATCTCGCCGTCACTGACTTCTTGCCATCACTGAGGGAGGGGCCTTGAAAGCAAGCAATGCCCGCCAGGTTGCTTATGTATAACGATAATCTGATGTTGAGATAGCAAGGCGTGCTTTGGAGCGAGCTGAGAAGATTGAGAACAAAAACTGTACCAACGCTCTTTGGAAGCAGCTACTGGTACAGCACAGAGGCCAGCATATAAACTACACCGCAGAAAGGCCTTACCCTTTCATTTTGCGATGCTGGATGGGTTGATTCTTGAGGTGTTTGATCGATTGAATATATTGTCATTTAGCCACGGTGCACCTGCTTGCGGGGCCTCGTTGTAGCAGAGCGAATTTGATGTGCACGGATAGTTCTACCGGACTGAAAAGTCAACAAGCTCAGCTCTGGATTACATGAGAATAAGACACAAGCTTACAGAAACTGGTCTAATCCCGAACCTCACCACTCAGACGAGAGAGGTCAAAATTCCCGACGCGCTCTCATGTAATGTCAACTCGAGTGCTAGGAGCAGCGGCCCCGAGGACTTCTCATCTAATGCTTTCCAAGCCCTGATTTACAGCTGGATAATCACCGACAACGTTTCTTTTCGCAAGGTCGAGTCTCCACGATTCCATGCGCTACTACGGTATCTCAATTCTCGATGCGAGCGGCTTCTGCCCTCACACCAGACAGTCAGCCGAACAATTGGGGAGATCTATGACAAGCAGCTGGGTGCTGTGACTGAAGCTTTAGGAGCTGCGGCGACGAAGATTAATTTTTCCTTCGATCTGTGGACCTCGAAGAATCGTTTGGCTTTGCCTGGATTGGTCGCCCACTTCATCGACAACGCAGGCTGCCCCAAAGGCATCTTACTCGCCCTACCAAGGCAAAAAGGTCGGCATACTGGTTCGAACATTGCCGACACCGTTGCAGAGATCATTTGCCACTATAGTCTTGAGAACAAGGTCGGCTATTTCATAAGCGACAATGCACGTAACAATGCAAAGGCACTAGGCTTTCTAGGTACAGAGTTCCACTTCGAGTCACAGCGCCGATGGCTCCGCTGCGTTGGTCACATTTTCAACCTCTGCGGACAGGCCGTTCTTTTCGGCAAAGGCTTCGAATGCATTCGAGCGCGAAGTTGAAGATCTCCAGCTGGAAGAGCTACAGTTAGTCGAATGGCGGAGGAGAGTGCCAATCGGCAAGCTCCACAACGTTCTTGTGTACCTGGACGCATCACCTCAGCGTTGGGAAACGCTCGTAGAACTGCAGCGCGAGCTCATTGGTCCAACGCGACCTGAGGGCAAGAGGGAAGTGTATCAGGTCGTGAACGGTGTCATCACTAGATGGAATAGCTTCGACGACAGCGCTGCACGGGCACTTTACCTACGCCCCGCCATCGACGAGTTCGTCCAGCGAGAGCAAGACAGCTGGAACAACTACGTCCGCCGGCCACAAGATAGCGGAAGACGAATCGCTAGAAGGGAGCCTTCGATTGTCCGCGACAAGCTCAGTAGCGACGAATGGGCTGTGATTGCGCAGTATCACGAGATCTTGCAGCCACTCAAGGATGCAACGAAATTGTTGCAGGGATCCGCCGGTGGCAAATTCGGTGCCGTCTGGCAAGTGCTTCCGACCTTCGAGAAATTGCTCAGCCACTTTGGAGATTGCGAGTTCAGTACCCAATCACCCAGATCTGCCAAAATGTGGATGGCTCGTGGTTGACGTCCCAGCACCACTTCGCGACGAGCATCAACCTGGGGTGGCAGAAGCTGAACGATTACTACGTCAAGCTGGATGAGACTCCAGTATACGTCGCTGCGGTAGTGCTTCATCCTCGAATGAAATGGCGGTACCTCGAGAAGCGTTGGAGCAACGAGGGTTGGCTGGTAAGAGCAAAGAAAGCCTGTAGCAGTCTTTGGCTCGAGTATGCGACGCTGGGCAAATCCTCGCAACGTCGGAAGACCTTGAGACGAACATCGCCTTCTCCAAAAGCAGAAAGCCTGGCAGCGATTATGCTGAGCGATGATGATAGCAGTGACGACGGCGGCGGCTCCTATGACATTGACCAATTAGCACAGTATCTCGCAGAACCACGCCACCCATCACTTTCGATCGGAGACTCGCCGATTGCTTACTGGACTGGAAATAGGAGCCGTTGGCCCGAGCTGGCGTCCATGGCTTTGGATATCTTCGCAGTGCCGGCCATGAGTGATGCGCCTGAACGTGTGTTTAGCACAGCCGGCGATGTATTATCGCCGCGCAGGAGGCTGTTGCAGGGTGAGACTCTTGGGTGGTTGATGACCCTGAAATCATGGATTCACAGTGATGTGATCGCGCTAGACGAGGGTCTTTTCGACCGCCTATCGTCTATCGTATCAGCGGAGTGTGGACATGTCGCCGAAACATAGTATCTCAGGTATTGTCGAATCTCCTGCCTGGCGCAGTGTGCCCTCTCTGAGCTCACGTGACGTTCACTTTGGGTGACAAACAAGGCTTACCAAACAAAGCCGACTAGTTCCTCGCTTTGACAAGGCAAAGCAACCTCTGATTACGTGAGCAAGTAAACAAAGCATTTCGTTTGCTTTGCGCGCTTTGTTTGTGGACCAGACTGCATGATGGTGATATAGATATTGCGTGGCGATGTAATGTTAATAGTAGGGTTGAAAGTGTGCAAGCCACTAGGAAACCTTCCATATCGCAAGAGTAAGAGGACAGCAGGGATCTTTGAGACGTTCTAGGCGCTACCCGCTCGGAGGCTGGCCGTGCTAAACAGTTTGTGATATCCAAATCCATGGAGCGAATTATCGTCCCGCTCATTGGGTTTCCCGTGTATCCGGCTTGCGTTGCATATTACAACTCAAAAGAAATCGCGAAGCTGACCCCGCGACTCAAACCCCGGCCATTCATCATAGTGATGCAAGCCCGCCGCGGAGATCCCACCCCTCATCCCACAAACGTCGACGCATTAATGCGACGAAACCGGTGCGAATGGTATGCATCTTTTTATCGTGCACTCGGAGTGAAGTTGCTCAGCAGCCCAATTGCAGGCCCGAAAATGTCCTTTCAACCTAGATGGAGCCGAGATTCCATCGAGGACATCTGGGGTCCTCGGACGCCTTATAAGCACGAATGGCCCACGAGAGTTGATGAGAATCTGATCGAGGAGCCAGAGAAATGGGTGCAGAGTGCTTGCGTTTTGTGCAGGTCAGTCAACGATTTCTAGAGATTCTTTGACAACGGTAGCCTGCTCGCCTATACTTCTCTAGCAATGGTTGTGGGCTAGATATTGGAGTAAAAGCTGGCAAGGTAGTCGGAGTGCGAGGGCGTGCGACGGACCGCGTCAACAAAGGCCGACTTGGCCCCAAAGGGCTCAATGGGTAAGACTACCAAGCCACATTTCTTTCCGTATTCCTATATTCACAGATACAGATGGACGGCAATGAGCTCCACGGATCGCCTCACCCGACCACTCATTCGCAAGAACGGAAAGCTACAACAAGCGTCATGGGATGAGACGATGAATGTGATTGTTGCAAAGGCCCAGGCTATCAGGAAGGAGCTCACCGTTCATGGCATTGCCTTCTACACCTCGGGTCAGCTGTTCCTCGAAGAGTATTACGCGCTCGCTCTTGTTGGCAAGGCCGGTTTGAACACGCTGCATATGTTCGCAACGACATCTCCCTAAGTAGCAATGAGGTCATTGCTAACAAGCAAAGGGATGGAAACACTCGTCTCTGCACCGCGACAGCAGCAGCCTCGATGCGCGAATCATTTGGGTCTGACGGCCAACCGGGCTCGTACACCGATATTGACTACACTGACTGCATCCTCATGGTAGGGCATAACATGGCCGCTACGCAAACTGTCCTGTGGTCACGGGTTCTAGATCGGTTGGCTGGGCCGGATCCGCCGAAGCTTATTGTTATCGACTCGAGGACGTCAGCGTCAGCGCGGAGGGCGACCCTTCACCTTGCACCCAAAATCGGTACCAACATGGCGATTCTGAACGGTATTCAGCATTTGCTTTTCGAGAATGGGTGGATCAACGAAACGTTCATCGATAAGCACGTTGTCGGCTTGGATGAACTTCGCAACACTGTCAAATCGTACAATCCGCAGCGTGTCGAGGAGATCACCGGTAACCCAGCAGTTCAAATCGTAGAGGCAGCTGAAATCATCGGGACGACAAAATCGCTTCTTTCGACAGCCTTGCAAGGCGCATATCAATCACATCAGGCTACTGCCAGTGCATGCCAAATGAACAACATCAACCTTCTTCGGGGTCTGATAGGCAAGCCGGAAAGCGGCATCTATCAAATGAACGGGCAACCCACAGCACAGAACAACCGTGAAGCTGGCTGCGATGGCGAGTACCCCGGATTCCGCAACTACAACAATCCAGCGCATATGGCCGAGCTTGCTGATCTCTGGAATATCGAGCGGGACAAACTTCCGCACTGGAATCAGCCAATGCACATAGAGAACCTCCTCAAATACATCGCCACGGGCTCGATCGAGATGTTCTGGATCTCTGGCACAAACCCGTTAGTCAGCTTACCGAACCTGCCGAGAGTAAGGGAACTACTCACCAAACCGGGACTTTTTGTCGTTTGCCAGGATATCTTTATGATAGCGAGCGCTGCGGTTGCTGACGTAGTGTTACCCGCTGCGCAGTGGGGTGAGAAGACTGGGTGTTTTACAAATGTTGATCGGACAGTGCACATCTCTCATAAGGCCGTTGAACCTCCTGGAGAAGCAAAACCGGATTTGGAAATCTTCGTCGACTTTGCCAGGCGGATGGACTTTCGGGACAAAGGAGGTAACCCGATACACCCGTCAGCTGACCCCAAAGACGTCTTCGAAGCATGGAAGAAGGTTTCGGAATTTCGACCTTGTGATTACAGCGGGTTGAGTTACGAGAAATTAACGGGTGGTTCTGGAATTCAATGGCCATGTAATGACGCGCACCCCAATGGCAAGGAACGGCTATACGACGATGGAATTTTTTTCACAGACATCGAGTACTGCGAGAGTTTTGGCCACGACCTTGAAACCGGCGTTCCGTATACTAAAGAGCAGTACAGATCCCTTAATCCCGCCGGAAGGGCCATCTTGAAGGCGGCAGAATATACACCTTCACCGGAACTGCCAGATCAAGAATATCCTTTACGTCTTTCGACCGGCCGCAGTGTCTATCATTTTCACACGCGCACCAAGACAGGACGGTCAAAGACGTTACAGGAGAAATGCCCAGAGCCTTGGATAGGAATCTCGGCTGAAGACGCAGGGGCAGTGAATGTTCGGGATGGGGACGAGGTCGTTGTGAGATCTAGAAGAGGGGCTATCCAGTTGAAAGCTTCAATAGGGAATGTGTCAAAGGGAGAAACGTTCTTACCGTTTCATTTTGGATATTGGGATGCAATGGATGGAAGATCAAGAGCAGCGAATGAGCTTACTACGGGTGGGTTACCCGTACTTGAAATCGCTGTTAATGATTGTAATTCGCTGACGGCAACAGAGTATTGGGATCCAGTATCGAAACAGCCGTCGTTCAAATCTGGAGCTGTTCGTATCGAGAGATGCACGGGGACAAATATTATTCAGGCGGAGGAGGCCCAATCAGATATCGTCTCCAAGGTGACGAAATCGAAGCTTAATGCTACGGAAGTTGGCGATAACTCTCCTAGAGAGCGTCATCTGGAGCAATGGCTGGGTGCGACGTCCCAAGCGCTTAGGTTGCTCGAGAAGATGTACGAGAAACTGGTACCGAAGCTCATTCACGATCCTGAGGCCAACAGCGGCTTGCGCGTGATGCGTCGAATCACGACAGAGGCCATCAATGCGATGGAGCCGTACGTCAAGAAATACAATGCAGAATCACTAAAGGGAAAGAGCTCTTTTCGAGCCGTTCACGACGCAGTGTTTCCTTCAACGGAAACGACGACCGCTTACGAATCTCTGGTGGCGCTGAAAGGTCTATATACTTGCTTAGCGGATATCGAAGCGCACTTCATTGCCTTGATACCGGCTAGCCAGGCATTGTGGGATGCAGGTTTCCATGGTGCGATGGCGGGCGTGAAAAAAGACGTGGAGAGGATGCAGGCGTGGGCGAAGCACCAACTCCACGTGAGGAGTCCGCAGACGCTCTTGGTTCCGTCGAAGGACCTATGGGACGAGTTGAGCTGAGTCTGCCCACCTACAGTCTCGCGCACTTCGGTAGCGATAATATAACCTTTTTGCAATCACACTGTACTGAAGCTATCCAGCTTATGACAGGTCTATGTGATGACATCTAGACAATTTCTTGGCCTCCAGTCTGTAATCCTGCGTTGGTGTTCTTACTGCAATCCTGCTTGCCGTCCCTACTTTCTCAAGCCACCACGGCAACGGCCGTCACGGCGGGTACCGCGCTGTCGCCGACTCTCTCTCCCCGTCGCTGATGTGTGTTCAATTTCGGTGAGTGCTGCCATTTCGCTTTTACGTATCGCATGTACGAGGACGACGTCGATCGCGCCTCTCGGGACTGCTGCTGTCGCTCGTCTCACTGCACCCTCGCCCACCCCGTTTCGCTCATTCTTTCACCAGGAAGCGGAATACATGCGCGTGTAGCCCTGAGCTCAAAGCTGGCGTATCTGTCGGTGTATATTCTTGATTGCCGGAGGCATCCATTTCTTTACCCGCATAATATCTGCGAGAGCTTGCTGCGAGTCCGGCGCAGTCTCCGCGCTCCCATGACAAATTCTCCGAATGTATTGGGGGCAGGCGGTGCGGGGAAGTCGGCCAAATCTTAGACGCCTCAGGTAGGCTTAAGACTAGAAGAGATATGTGGCGAAGTTGTAACCGTCTACTGAAAACAATCCCATCCTTACTCCTATACATGAATTAAGCACGAGGCTCCTAACTAAGGAACGTCAATTCGCATAACATACCTGTTTTACCAAGGAGACTCGTTGCTGCCGATAGTGCGCGATCAGGCCAGACGGAGAGCGTAATCCTTCATGTGGTATCCAGTGTGAGTAGCTGCACATATAGTGAAATCGCGATGCGCTACATAACAGCCGGAAACGCGATGAGTCCACGTAACAGTCTCGCACAAAGCCATCACTTGACGACCCCTATCCATCGACAGCGCCTGACATGGCCGCCTACCCTGCCATTCAACTGTTGAGAAAGCTCTGACGCGACACGACACGACAAAGCCTGCGCACACCGCGCGCCAATAGGCAACACGCGCCCACCGCCGCCGATGCCGCTGCCAATGCTGTCTTGCCGTCGAAGATGAGCAGGAGCCGGAATAGCAAACTTCAAAACGCACAAGAACGCGACGAGCCCCCCAGTTCTCGTGATAAGATTCATACACAAGCTCATTGAATGAAATGTCACACCTGAAACACCCGTCACGAGCACCCTATGGGCTCGACCAGCCGGGTACAAGACGGCAAGCACGGCAGACGCTACGCGTCAGCCCAAAAAGTCCGCAGGCCAGCTCTCACGCAAGACGGAAAGCGGCCGACAGGACAGGACAGAGCCGAGGACATGCAACAGATCGGATAATCAACCTCACAACACCGGGAGAAGCGAGAGCTCGTTTTGTGCAACGAGTTCACAAAGAAAAGCCTTGCGCAGCTCAGGCTGCGATGGCAAGGACAACGCATGTGCCTCACACTACGGGCATGAGATGGACCGGGTGCTTTTAGAGGCGACGTTGATTTGATGGCTTCCAATATCTCCTTCTCGGTTATCGGCGGCAGACTGATCTGTCCGGCGTACTGTGCGTCTTGCATGTCTTCTAGATCGGCCGCTGGCGGTCTAGGGAAGAAGGTGCGTCTGAATATTTCTGCCTTCTCGCTTACTTCGGTGACCTCTTTCCAGTCTGTGGGCATCGCAACGATGGCGTCACGCTTGGTGGCAGTGTCTCTCTTCCTCTGGCCCACTTGCTACCTTCCAGAGAGCCTCCACGGAGTCCGATGCTGCTGCGACCTTTTCCCTGTGTGCCGTCTGTAAAGCTTTCCTGATGGTCCTTGCCTTCCTGTTCCTCGCCGCACGATAAGCCTCCCAGCTTTACTCTGTATGATCTCGACAGTGTGCTCGGCGCAGCCGCTTCGACTCTGCCAGTACCCGAGTGCACTCGTCATTCCAGCCTTCCCTTGCCTTTGGTGAGTGTCGTGCTCTTGGCAGTACCTTTTCGACCGCCTTACCGATTGCCTCTACGATCATCGTTGTGTATTGGTCAAGCGCAGTCTTGGTTCTTGGTCGTTGTCGCTGCGGTAGGGTCTGTCGGAGCGTTTCACAAAGCTTCTTGTCGTCCAGTCTCTTTCAATTCCTCTTCGGCTCTTTGTCCAGCTTCTTAGCACTCAGATTGAGCATGGTAGTAATTGGGAAGTGATCCGAGTCGTCGTCGAGTTCTTCGTCCACTTCGCTCTTAATGAGCCTGTCGAGAAGACCTGGCGTGATCCAGCATAAATCGATCGTCGTTTGGGCATTGCGTTCCGCGTGCGTCACTGCCCCCTGTTGGAGTGTGTTTGTCCTGCCGAAGCGCTCCATTATGACAATGAGCTCTTCGGCTTCTTGATCTCCCTGGACCACTCGATCTCCTCCCTACGAGCGATGGTGAAGATTGAAGTCACCGAGTACCACTTGCTCGTCCCGCTCGTATCTCTTGAGAAGCGTACAGAGGAGAGGCAAAACACTCTCGCGGTTTTCTGATGCTAAGCCAGGATTGTAGACGTTGTGGAAGTGTAGCTGCTCCTGTGTTTGGATTCCTGCCTCGCACCGGATATGGAGCGAGCACACGTCTTTCGTTTGCGACTCGAATTGCCACTTCGTGTTGTCGAGTCGTTTACTGACAAAGAAGCATACCTTCCACAGCTGCCGGGTAGCAAAGGTGAAAGCGATCCTTAGCGGGGTGGTGTGTTGTCGACAAGAACGGGTTTCTCCGTGGCTCTTGTATGGCGAGGATGTCGTACTCCATTACACTCGAGTCTCGTAGCAGAGTGGCCATGACTGTGTCTCGGGATTTTCGGACGTTGTACTGTAGTATTTTCAGTGTGCTGGTCGGGTTCACGAGTCCACGTCAGAGTCGATCTCCATTTGCTGGCTGTTGGAACGGATCAACGTATCGTTCTCGAGAGCCTCAAGCGCCCTCCTCGACGGGTTGGCAGCTCTCTGCGGTCTCTGAGCGCGCAGAATCCTTGGCGGCTCGTTCTCTTTGTCTGCCGCTGCTAGCGGCAGTCCGGTGTTGGTCCGTTTTTGTCCTCCCCCTGTTGGAGACGTCTCCCGGGCAGCCATCGTCTCCGATGGCTGACCAGGATCCCTCAATGATCTTGTCCTCCGTAGCGTTCCCGTCACCGCTCCTAGCTGAGTGTCCGGCCTGGAAACCTCCGGTACTGGGTGGTATTGAGCCCGTGTCGCGTATGCTGCCTTAGTCCGATCGAACTCCTCCTTCCAGGTCGGGCAGTTCTGGTTCCACGCCTCGTGCGCACCGCCGCAGGCTGCGCATTTCCTAAGCGCCGTCCGGTCAGCCTTCGACGGGCAATCCCTAGAGTTGTGCTCCTGCGCACAGTAGCCACATGCTGTTATTGCCTTGCACTGGGTTCCTATGTGGCCATATTTCTGACACTTGAAGCACTGCTTCAAGCGACACAGTCGTTCGTACCTCTCACACTGAAACAACTCGCCCTGCCAGACCAGGCCTTCGTCGATAATCTTGTTTGCGTCTTCCGGCCGAGTGAACTCAATGATTACCGACGATGCCGACTTGCTGTAGGCATTTCTGGTCAATCCCGCGTATTTGATCTCCGCTCGTGGTATGAACGGTCGATTGTCTTGCAGGATGTTCTCCCGGATCTCTTCAAACTTATTCATCTCCATGGAGCTGGTGCGGATGCCGTGTGCGAGGACGCCATACGTCGGGTTGCGGACGTTCGCTCCGTTACCGACTCGGCAGACCCAGTCGTCTGCGAAATGTCTGAGAACCTGTGTCTCTGAGGCAGTAGCTGTTCTGAGGCTCAAGTCCCCGCTCTTCAATTGGTTGGAGGACATTATCTTCACATGTGCGATGTGTTCATTTTGGCTTTGCTCGAGGGCGCGTTCGATGTGGGACTTCAGGTTACGTGGGTTCATGGCTCACAGTTTGGAGATGGTCAATGGGTTTCTGATGCTCACGATGACTTCACGTTGGGCCTGGAGGGAAACGGCCTTAATCGCGTGTGCACCTAGGCGTTCCCGAAGCAAGCGCTCCATTTGCTGCGACTGCTGCATAGCTCATATGTCCGTGTGTCCTGGCAGGAGGTGCCCTGTCTTTCAGCTCTTTGACCATGTCCACAACCGTCTTGCTCTTGTCCGTCGCTTCTCGTGCTGCTACCTTTGTCTCTTCTCCAATCTTGATGCTCCGCTTGATGTCTGCCGCATTCTTCCTCATTTCCACTTTGACTGTCTCTATGACGTTTGCAGTCTCTTCCGCTATATCTTTCGCTTCGGTTTGCATGATACTGAGTGCGTCCTGGATGGTGGTGAGATCCGGTGTCCTGAGTGTCTTGCTTATCATGGTTAGTGTCCCCGTGATCATAGTCCCCACATGGTTCGCCGGCACAGCCTGGCCTTGCGAGCGGTCGATGCAGTTCAGCGGATCGCGGAGGTACTTGGTGAGTTCGGTAGCGTGCTCGCGGAGTTCGAGAGGCCAGTCAACCCCTGAGGGCCATGGAATAGCCATTTCGGTACAGCCGCGCTGGGCGACGCGACCGACGTGATAGCACTCCGAAAACCACTTCTAGGAGCCGTGTACGTTCAGAAAATTGAGTCAATTCCAAAAATTAGAGTACTCGCTGTTGTCGTGTTTTCCCGTAGAGAGGGGAGTAATGTCACAGGCAAACCAGGACAGCTGGTTTGCTCACGTGACAGTGCCTTCCCCGGACTGAATCCGGAGCTGGCAGGTAGACCGAGAAGCCAGCTTCTCCTGACTTCGCACTTTGCAACCAAACGTGGCTCTTCGAGCTACGTCATGTCAATAGGATCAACCACTGGATTCGGCCTCTGCACGTACATAGCTCTGTATCTGATTTGCTTGGCAACCATACCTGCGCACCGACCGACACCGCACCCCGCCCGTGACAGAGCTATTTAGATAGTATAGAAGTCGAAGTCGAGATCCTTAAAGCTAGCTAGCTAGCTAAGAGATAGCCTTCTATTAGTCGTATTTAGTTGAAGCTAGTCAACAAGCTACTTTCGTTTATATATAGTATATACTATAGGTTGTGTCACAGCCAGGATCTAGAATCCTGTGACATTGCTGGTGATACTTGGGAAGGCAGGTAAGCCGGGCTTCGGCTTCACCTGCGCTTCTCCTTTACAATGTCTTGTAGCTCTTCGAGCTACGTCTTCGTCATCCAGCGACCTGCCAGGTTATGACTAGGACTGTATATAGCTCTGTACCTGATCTGATTGGTAGCTATACCTACGCACCGTACACGCTGCCTTCCGCCCGTGACACTACGTAGCTCCTACCTTAGGTATGGCGACCGACCGCCCGCAACCTCCTATCCTGCCGGAATCGCAGGAGCAGTTCGAGAGGCATGTTTTCGAACACCCAGCCGAGTGGCTCGAATATTACAAACGTACTTTTGAGTGCTTCGACCGGTATGAAGACGAAATCTCAGGTTTGACGACCCGGACCCGTGACTACGAGTCTCAACTGTCTGAGTTACACCAAGCCCTCGCCCGGAAAGAAAAGGAATTGGAGCGAGGAGAACTGAAGGTCGAGCACCAACGAGAGACCTTTGAACGAGCATACGACCGACTCCAGACTAAGTTGCTCGAAACAGAGGCGGAAAAGACTCGTGCCCTGACTGCTACTGCCACCAATGTAACTACCCCAAACACAACGCCACCCGCCGAGCCTGTCGCTGAAGCACCCACAGCTCATGCGCATCGAACGCCTCCGCCTATTGCTGCTGCGACTTCCCAGTCTGGCAACCGGTCCACAAAGCACCCCGATCCCGAGAAATTCAACGGGAGTCGTGCGGACCTCCGCCGATTCGTAGAGCAGGTCTTCAGTAAAATGAAATCGAACGCTGACCACTTCACTGACGCACAATCCCGCATGCGCTATGTAGCAAGCCGTTTAGAAGGCCGGGCTTTCGAACTCATCCTGCCGTACGCCAGCCGTGGCGATTATAGCCTGACCGACTACGAGGAGATCCTGGACATGTTGAACCGCGCATTCGGCGATACCGACCTTCCCCGCCAAGCAAGGAACAGACTTTACTCGCTCAGACAGAAGAATCAGGAGTTCAGCGCTTACTTTGCAGAGTTCCAACGACTGGCATTGGAAGGACAAGTGCCAGAAGGAAACCTGTACCATCTGCTCGAACAGTCTGTCTCAAATGAGCTTAGTGAAATGATGCTGCACAACCCTCCGCCGTCAGAAGACTATTACGAGCTCTCGCGCCACCTGCAAGACCTTGACAACCGCCGCCGCCGGCACTTCCAAACCCGCCAAACTCACACGACATCGAAAGCGTATACGCCTACTCCGGTCAGTCAGCACGCAACAGCTTCGAAATCGCGCAACTCCATTATGGCGTCAATCCCGGATACACACACTGCCGTGACACAGCCTGCACTGAGGACGCTACCTGGTGAGCCAATGGATCTAAGCTCTCACCGCCGCCACACAGATAAGGAATCAGGCGCCTGCTTCCGCTGCCATAGGCTAGGACACCGTGTGAGAGACTGTCCGGAATCTGATATTCGGCCCCCTGGAATCCAGCGACGCGACAGCGACGCTAGGAAATGGCGTATGCAATCGTTAGGTGTCCGAAGCACGTCTCCCACGTCTCACGTACCGGAACCAGCCCGATTCGACCCGCCGCCCCATGCTCCAACACCTGTTCGTCCCCCGACTCCCGCTTACGTTGCCACTTTAGATAGTGATTCGGAAAACGACTTTCGCCTGGAGGAAGCCGTATCCAGGCAGTAAGACAAAACGCACGGACTTCTCGACCTGCGCTCCCAAAAACCACTCGAACTGATCCCTCTCCCGGTAAGCCCCTTCGCATTTCGAATGTGGCCATTTATGGAATTCCTATTGAAAAGGAGTTCACCCGTACCTCGGCACCGATCCTGAGCGTTTCAATCGTCCAAGATCGCAAGACCGAACACACCTGTGCTCTCGTAGACTCTGGCTGCGAGGGATATGCCTTTATTGACCGAGAATACGCCAAATCTGTAGGACTGGCCTTATGCCCAGTTCCCCGACCCTTCTCTCTTTACGGCTACGACGGCGAAGAGAGAGATTCTCGTACTGTACGCGAATACGTTCGCTGCGACATCACGAATGGAGATCACGTGGACAAGGACGTTGTCCTGTACGCTACGCCGTTATCGCATTACCCGATTGTCCTAGGCCATCCCTGGCTGAAAAAGCACAACCCACGCACGAACTGGGCCGACGGTTCGTGGGAGTTTAGTGACCCGTACTGTATACGAAACTGTAACACGACGAGGCACCCAACACGACAGAAGACGCTTAAGGATGTTCCTAAGCGGTATATCCCCAAGCTGAACCACCGGGATATCGCTCGAGTCAGCTTGAACGCCTGCAGGGCTTATGCTAGACGTGGGTACGAGATGTGCATGGTCACACTTGAGGACATTGATCCGGCCTTGCAGCAAGAAGGCGAAGAACTAACACTGCAGCTCCCAGAGGCGCTCCGCGATTTTGCGGATGTCTTCTCGCCGAAGAAGGCAGATAAGCTGCCGCCGCACCGCTCGTACGACCATGAGATCCGTCTGACATCCGATAAGAAACTACCATTTGGGAGGATATACTCGATGTCTCGAGAAGAGCTCCGCACTCTCCGGGACTGGCTTGACGAGAATCTGAGGAAAGGGTTCATCCGGCCGAGTTCCTCACCTGTAACCTCGCCGGTCCTCTTTGTTAAGAAACCAGGGGGAGGCCTGCGGCTCTGTATGGACTTCCGCGCTCTGAACGAAATCTCTGTGAAAGACCGATACCCTCTGCCGCTGATCAAAGAGACGCTGAACAATTTGAATGGTATGAAATACTTTACTAAAATCGACATTATCTCTGCATTTAACAACATCAGGATGAAAGAAGGGCATGAGAAGTTCACTGCATTCCTGACCCGCTTCGGACTGTTTGAATCTTTAGTTATGCCGTTCGGGCTGACCGGTGCTCCTGCCACGTTCCAAAGATTCATTAACGATTCTCTTCGCGAGTATCTCGACCGCTTCTGTTCTGCGTATCTTGATGACATTCTGATCTACAGCAAGACGAAAGAAGAGCACTTGGGACATGTGCGTAAGGTCTTGGAGCGACTTCGACAAGCTGGCCTATACGCAAAGCTATCTAAGTGCGAGTTCTTCGTTGAGGAAACGAAGTTCTTAGGCATGATCGTGGGCAAGGATGGTTTCAAAATGGACCCCGATAAGGTCAAGACGATCCTAGACTGGAACACCCCAAACAATTCTACCGATGTCCTCCGGTTCAACGGGTTCTGTAACTTCTACCGCCGGTTCATCCGAAACTACTCGAACATCGTGACCCCTTTAATCGACCTGACGAAGAAAAACGCCAAGTTCAACTGGTCTGTGGAGTGCCAGGAGGCTTTCGAAAAGCTGAAGGCCACTGTCTCCTCTGCTCCTGTCCTGAAACCTTTCGACTGGACCAAAGAAGCGATTCTGGAAACCGACGCCTCCGACTTTGTCTCCGCTGGAGTCCTGTCCCAATATGACGATGAAGGAATCCTACGTCCCGTTGCTTTCTTCTCGAAGAAGCACTCTGCAGTCGAGTGCAATTACGAGATTTACGACAAGGAACTGCTCGCGATCATCCGATGCCTCGAAGAATGGCGTCCTGAACTCGAAGGGACAGAGACGCCCATCCGCGTCCTTTCCGATCATAGAAATCTAGAATACTTTATGTCGACCAAGATGCTCAACAGACGTCAAGCCCGCTGGTCTGAGTTTCTGTCCCGGTACAACTTTCGAATCATCTACCGGCCCGGAAAACAGGGCGAGAAACCCGACGCTCTGACCAAGAGGCCAGAAGACCTGCCTAAGGAAGGGGATGAACGCCTCCAACATCAAAGCCGTATCGTGCTAAAGAAAGAAAACTTGGAAGACGAAACACTGCCGCCGGCTCCATTGGAAACCCCGAAACCAAGACTGTCGACACAAATAGGCCATGAGAAGACAGTACGGTTCAAAGAACAAAAGAACGTGCGCTTCAGAAAGGATCTCACCGAAGTGGTTCTGTTCAACGCTATGACTCCCGATCCTGTCTCGAACGACACCCCGGAGATCGAACAACTATTAGAGAAAGGCTCTTTGGAAGACGAAAATGTAACATCGGTGCTGCAAGCGCTAGAGCAGGGTAAGAATCGGCATCCGTTCTTACAACTTGCTCAATGTCAGCACAAAGACCGACTCCTGTACTACCGAGACAGGATCTACGTTCCTGAGTTCGAAGACCTCCGAGTGAAGATTATCCGACAGTACCACGACAACCCATCCGCAGGCCACCCTAGAAGAGCAAAGACATTTGAGCTGTTGTCGCGTAACTATTGCTGGAAAGGGATGAGCACCGACGTTCGTCGATACATTCTGAATTGCCGAACCTGTGGCCGGATCAAAGCACGCCACGATCGACACCAAGGTCTGTTACAGCCGCTCCCGGTTCCCGAAAGATCTTGGCAACACATTTCCGTGGACTTCATTACGCACCTACCGCTGTCGAATGGTTACGACGCAGTCCTTGTCGTCGTAGATAGACTCACAAAGATGCGCCATTACGTCCCCTGTCTCATGACTGACAATGCCGAAGATGTAGCGCGCATCTTCGTCCGCGAGATCTACCGCCTGCATGGTGCTCCGGTTTCTATCATATCCGACCGAGATATACGCTTTGTGAATACATTTTGGGAACACCTGTCGAAAAGACTCCAGCTATCTACGAAGATGACTGTCGCTCACCGCCCCGAAGGCGATGGCCAGACAGAGCGAATGAACGCTGTCCTGGAACAACACCTCCGCGCCTACGTGTCGTACTTACAAGACGACTGGGTAGACTGGCTCCCGTTAGCTGAGTTCTCCGCGAACTCGCTGTTCTCCGAAACGACCGGCATGTCCCCCTTCTTTGCAAACTACGGCTTCCACCCACGATTAGGTGTGGAGCCGGTCGACCCGACCGATACCCCCGCAGCCAGGCAAGCGTCTGCCTTTGCCGACCACATGTCTGCCATTCTTCACTACCTCCGTGAACAGACTATGCTATCCCAAGCCCGGTATGAGGAGGCCTCGAACAGGTCGCGCGCCACAGCCCCGAGCTTTTCCGTCGATCAAGAAGTTTGGTTGTCTGCAAAGAATTTGAAGACATTCCGCCCGCGCAAGAAACTCGACTGGAAGAACGTTGGTCCGTTTCGGATCACTGACGTGCTAGGACCGTACACTTACCGACTTCACCTGCCTGACTCGATGCCGATTCACCCTGTCTTTAATGTGGACCAGCTGCATCTGGCTGCCGACGATCCCTTGCCTGGTCAACTACAGGAACCGCCACCGCCTGTGTTTATAGATGGGTGTCCTACACACGAAGTCGCTGAAGTCCAGGACTGCCGTCGGAAGGGTAGAGGTTACAAGTATCTCATACGCTGGACTGGTTACGACGATCCGACCTTAGAACCTGCGCGTATGATCTACGAAGACGTACCGCAGCTCGTCCGCGATTTCCACCGGAGATACCGCGACCGTCCTATACCGCCGTTCGTTCGTTGAAAACACTGCCCCGAAGTTGTCCTAGGAGGATCGGTCTCACGGAGTTCGACCTTTGGGAGGGGAGTAGTGTCACAGCCAGGATCTAGAACCCTGTGACATTGCTGGTGATACTTGGGAAGGCAGGTAAGCCGGGCTTCGGCTTCACCTGCGCTTCTCCTTTACAATGTCTTGTAGCTCTTCGAGCTACGTCTTCGTCATCCAGCGACCTGCCAGGTTATGACTAGGACTGTATATAGCTCTGTACCTGATCTAATTGGTAGCTATACCTACGCACCGTACACGCTGCCTTCCGCCTGTGACACTTTGTGCTTAATCTAAGTAACGAAGCTAGTGCTTGAATTCACTATCTAAGTACATTAATCAGTCAGATTGTTATCACTCTCTATTATTCATACCTGAGAAGCCTACCTCTTAGTTAACTTCCTGCTACTAGCTATCACTCTTATTATAATAGGCAGAAAGCAGCGTGTATAGTAGGTAGGTGTAGCTACCAATCAGATCAGATACAGAGCTATATACAGTCCTAGTTATAACCTAGCAGGTCGCTAGATAACAAAGACGTAGCTTAAAGAGCTACAAATTGGTTGTAAAGGAGAAGCGCAGGTTAAGCTAAAGCCTAGCTTACCTGCTTTTCTAGCAATCTTATGTAATGTCATAAGGCTCTGAGATCTGATTGTGACAATACTAAGGAATTCTGAAATATGGCTTAGAAAGCACTAAGTATATCAGTAAAAAGCTATAATTTAGCTTTATATATACGAATCAAGCTTTTAGCCTAGCATTGTTACGTTGCGTTGACTGAAAAAGTAGAAGCTATATGCCTTACTGATAAAGACTACGTCATTTAATTACTATCCCTCTTTTGGTTAGGTAGCCGCAGTGCACTAGCAGGGGGGTGGCCATCCATTATTATTGTCAGGCCCTGTACTACCTTATCCATGTTACGGCCTTCCCGAACCCATAAAAGAGGCACATACGTTGTCTGGAAGGGCCCCAGCCTAGGCTGCGTCATGCTTGTCTTCGTGAGCTTGTTCACTGAATGAGCTTGCTTCTCGCGATGATTTAGAGTTTGCGCTTTGTGCTTGATGCTCACCACTTTCGGCCATGCACGGACTGGTAGGGGACACCGTCGCTTACCGTGCTCGATCCTGGGGTTCAACAAAATTCTATGCCCTCTATTGATTAAAACCTCGTTGGGTTCGATTTTTAGCGTCTCTCTTTGTGCACTTAACTGTTAAACTTGTTAGCATCTGAGATCGTAACTACGGATTTCGCGGCCGCAAACATTCACGCAGGATGGCCGGCAGGCCCCAGACCCTTGAAGCTTTACTGGGAGAAGTGCGACGAGCCAGAGGAAATGAGCAACGCGCACGAGCGATGGCAGAGCAAGCACGGGAAATAGAGCGACACGCGCGAATGGAAGAGCTTCATGTGCGCGACCAACCGAAGCGAGCGAGCGGACAAGCGAAACAAGAGGGAGAGCGTACCTCTGAAGTTGCTGCATCAGCGCCTCGTTGGAACGTTCGTGTGGGCGAACCACCATATGGCGTGAAAAGAAGAAAGGAATGTTAAAGCCCCTTCCGGTTCCTCACGTATCTGGCAAGAGATCCCTATGGACTTCATCACCGACCTCCCACCTACGGAAAGTTCCAGGGCAACGATCCTTCTCGTTATCGCAGACCGCCTAAGCAAAGGACCATTTTGCTACCAGTACTATCCGGTCAAGTTTGACGCAGAACACGTCACCCATCTCTTCATAGAACGGTACGTTCTGTATCACTGGGTCCCGAAAAGCATCGTATCGGACCGAGGGTGACAGTTTGTAAACGGCCTGTGGAGTCGGACCTGTGAGCTGCTGCGCGTGAACCACAGACTCTCAACTGCGTGCCATCCCGAGACCGACGGATCCACCGAGCGTCGCAACCAAGAAGTGGAGGCCTATCTGCGTGCTTTCGTCGCGTACGAACAATTCGACTGGACAAAGTGGCTGCCATTAGCCTAGATAGCCCTCGATAACAAGGCTGCCTCCACAACGGGAGTTAGTCCGTTCTTCCTGGGCCACGGTTACAACGCAGAAACAATCACGACGAACTACATGCCCTCGGCGAGAGACCGTATAAGAAGCCCGAAAGAAAAGGGCGAAGCGATTATCTCCAATCTGCGCGAGGCTCAAGACTTTGCTCAACCCGCTATGGCCGCAGCTGTCACAGGCTACACCCTGATGTCCGGCTATGCCTGAAGATGCCCTTGACTATAGGACCACGGTTCACATACGAGACCCACAATAATCGTACGATAGTTGCATGATGGGCATTGTACAGTATATGTACTATACATGCTCACCCTGTCTTTGACACCTCTTCTCTTTAGCTTTGCAATTTGGTAGATAGCCTAGTACTTTGTGAAAAACATTCTACTTGAGCCCGTGTCATTTTGCAAAGCTCTTATCAACAGACGAACGGCACGAATCCATTGTGCTTCGAAGCTTGGCGCACGAGAATTGCCAGCCGAACAATGGAGCACGACATGAGCGACGAACACAACTCCACCGACCAACAAGGACTTCGTACACTACAAGAAATGGTTCTGAGGTTGACGCGCGAACTTCACGAGTTGCGGGCCAGCGCCCCTTCAAGGGAGGAGGCGCCAGCCACCCCCGCAACGAACAACTCTACGCTAGCAACGTCAGCGCCAACGGCAGCGGAGAAATGGCCGAGAGAAAAGCTACCACTTCTGTGCACCTACTCTGGAAAGCGTTCTGACTGGGACGAATGGCACTTACAAGCGGTATCGAAGCTCCGTGTAGATGGGATTAGCATCGGCAGCGACTACGACCAATTTCTCTACTTGTTCCACCGCCTCCAAGGAGACGCGCTGAAGACTGTTCGGGCGTACGTGGAGGAGAAGACATACGACGGAACCGGGGATGGGGGTGCATTCCTATCGTACCTCGGGACGATATACAACGATCCAAATAAGAAGTCGCGCGCCTTGAGAACGCTAGCTTCTCTGAGGCAAAGGGAAAATGAAGCGTTCGCCAATTTCCTGCCACGATTCGAAACCGCCCTGGCGAATGCGGGTGGGCAGGAGTTCAGCGAGGCCCAGCGCGTTACGTATCTGCACCTTGCACTCAATTACGAGATGCAACAGCACCTCGTCAGCTTCTGCCCCAGTCTCGAAGAAGGGTATGGCATGCTAGTCTCACATTTGCACTCCGTTGGAAGCAAGCTGGCTTCTCTCCGAAACTATAAGAATGACCATCGGCGCGGAGCAACAGACTCGCGACCTATGGAATCAAGCCAGGTGACAACCACTCCTTCTCTCAGCACGAGTGCGCGGAGCGAAGCCGAGGCTATGGATTGGGAACCCACCAGAGTGCTCAAGATCAACAACACTCAGCCAGAACGGGAAGGGCGAAGAGCCAAATGGGTATCGCAAGAAACTATCGCCTACAGGAAGCAGAAGAACTTGTGTCTCAGGTGTGGCCGCCCAGGCCATATTATAAGGAAGTGTAACTTCCTTCCAGCACAGCGACCCTTGGATGTCATGAAAGCAGACATGGGTGTTGAGGGAGACGGGTCCATCGACGAAGCCATGGCTCTCCCAGAGACTGACGACGAGTCGGGAAAAGAGTAGCTCTCGCACGAAGACGTGTGTGGGAGCGACCGCCGTACAGAGATAGCGAACAATTAAAGCACGAATGGCCACGTTTTCAGCCAAAGATGGAATGCTCCTTGTTCCACACCACTGCTTTGATCAACGACTACTCTCAAGCAAGAGCGCTGGTGGATCCGGGCTCAGCGGCATACGCACTCATCAGCAAGACTTTAGCGACAAGGCTACGCCTTCCTTTACTGCAAGTGCCTTCGAGACGCCTGCAGGGTGCACAAGGTGTAAGTAACGAAGGAGAGGTGAGCCATGTCACCAGTTTCTCTTTGGATATCGGAGCGCACAAGAACAGCAAGGCGTTCGCATATGTTGTCCCTCACCTGACGGAGGACTGGATCCTCGGGCGACCGTGGACCCGACAAGAAGGCGCCACGATCGACGAAAAGAAATCTAGACTGGTCTTCCCGGACGGCACATCGGTCCTGAGCGACGAAGGAATGGACGACGAGTCGGATCCAACGATCAAGAACTTCAAGGTCGTCCAAGTTATGTCTAGCACCTACGCAGGGCTCGCACGGCGCTCGAAGCGGTCGAACAGCAACATCGAGGTATTTGCTGCGAGCTTGGCAGACATCGAAAAGGCACTGAGGACGAAACCGACGTTGTCACTGGCGGAGATCGTCAATCGCCTCCCTGAACACTACCGGAAGTATACTAGCGTCTTCGATCCGAGTGAGGCGGCCAAGCTACCGCCTCACCGACCTGGCATCGACCACGAGATTCCTCTGGAATTGGACGACAATGGCAGACAGAAGGAAGTGCCATGGGGACCGCTCTACGGCATGAGCCGCGATGAGCTACTGGTGTTACGCAAAGAGCTCACTCGTTTGCTGGATAATGATTTCATCCGTGAGAGCAAATCGCCAGCTGCGGCACCTGTCCTCTTTGCGAAGAAACCGGGCGGAGGGTTACGCTTCTGTGTCGACTATCGGGGCCTGAACGCCATCACCCGCAAAGACCGTTACCCTCTCCCGCTCATCCGAGAAACGCTGGCTGCGCTAAACAAGGCCAAGTGGTTGACGAAACTTGATGTCTCCGCCGCGTTTCACAGAGTGCGCGTCGCAAAGGGAGACGAATGGAAGACAGCTTTCCGTACCCGTTACGGTCTGTTCGAATGGAAGGTCTGTCCGTTCGGTCTGACAGGATCACCTGCAACGTTCCAACGATTCCTGAACTGGATCCTCCGCGACTACCTTGACGACTTTTGTTCAGCGTACGTCGACGACATTTTGATCTTCACGACTGGCGACTTGAAGGACCATCGCGCCAAAGTCTCCCAGGTTTTGCAACGTTTGCTGGATCACAATATCACTCTTGACCTCAACAAGTGCGAGTTTGAAACCAAAGCCACCAAGTATCTGGGTTACATCGTCGAAGTCGGCGCTGGCATACGAATGGACCCGGAGAAGGTCAAGGCGATTCTTGACTGGCAGCGCCCAACCACGGTGAAAGCGGTAAGGTCTTTCCTTGGATTCGCCAACTACTATCGGCTGTTCATCAATGGCTATACCGACACGGTAAAGCCTTTGACAGACCTGACGAAGAAGGATACTCCATTCCAATGGACCCCAGAACGGCAGAAGGCTTTTGACTCTCTCAAGAAAAGTTTCACCCACGCACCTGTCCTGGCAACGTATGACCCAGACCGAGAGACCCGACTGGAGCCCGACTCTTCGGGGTGGGCATCCGGCGGAGTGTTGACCCAGCGAGACACGACATTGCAAGCATGGAGACCGGTCGCTTTCTTCTCGGCCAGGCACTCACCGGCCGAATGTAACTACGATATCCACGACAAGGAACTACTGGCAATAGTCAAATGTGTGAAGGAGTGGAACAGCGAGCTTCGAGGGCTAAGCAAGCCGTTCACGATCCTCACCGATCACAAAAACCTAGAACCGTTTATGACAAAGCGGCTGTTGAACGAACGACAAGTACGATGGGCGGAGCTACTAGTCCCTTTCTCATTCCAACTACAGCACCGCCCTGGAAAGCATGCCGCAATCCCAGACGCACTGTCGAGAAGAGAGCAGGACGTGCCCAAGGGTATAGGTGACACAAGGCTCGCCGAACGGCAGAGAACACTGCTCCCCAAAGCCTTATGGGTCAACACGACCGACGTCCACTTACCGTGTCCCTTCACCGATGACGACGACCTTCAGAGGCTGTGGGCGGAGGCATTGCAAGCGGAGGACGTCAAGCAAGCCTACCGCCAAGCACGAGATGCAATCCTACAAGGTGATCGACATTTTCCGAAACACCTTGATCTGAGGATAGCTACGGGAGAGTGTGAAGTGAAGGACAGCCTCTTGCACTATCGGGAACGAATCTGGATGCCCGGGCACGAGCCATTGACGACGGGTGTGATTCAAAAAGTGCATGACTCTTTCCTAGGCGGACACCCGGGCAGAGACACTACGATCGACCTCCTTGCACGACAGTTCTACTGGCCAGGTATGAATCAAGACGTCCGTCGCTTCCTGCGCAACTGTGACATTTGTGGACGAACCACGATATGGCGGGACAAGAAGAAAGGAATGTTGAAGCCCCTCCCGGTACCCTCACGTATATGGCAAGAGATCTCTATGGATTTCATCACCGACCTCCCGCCTGCAGAAGATTCCAGAGCAACGATCCTTCTCGTTATCACAGACCGTCTAAGCAAAGGTACCATTTTGCTACCGGTACTACCCGGTCAGTTTGACGCAGAACATGTCGCCCATCTTTTCATAGGACGTTACGTTCCATACCACTGGATCCCGAAAAGCATTGTATCGGACCGAGGATCCCAGTTTGTAAACGGTCTATGGAGAAGGGTCACCGAGCTGCTGCGCGTGAACCACAGACTCTCGACTGCGTACCATCCCGAGACCGACGGATCCACCGAGCGGCGCAACCAAGAAGTGGAGGCCTATCTGCGTGCTTTCGTCGCGTACGAACAGTCTGACTGGACGAGATGGCTGCCATTAGCCCAGATAGCCCTCGATAACAAGGTCGCCTCCACGACGGGAGTTAGCCCGTTCTTCCTGAGTCACGGTTATAACGCGGAAACGATCACGACCAACTACATGCCCTCGACAGATGACCGTATCAGAAACCCTAGAGAGAAAGGCGAAGCAATTATCTCCAAACTACGCGAGGCCCAAGATTTTGCTCAGTCCGCCATGGCTGCAGCACAGCAAATGCAAGAGCACTACGCGAACCGGAAACGAGACCCTCCATGGTCCTTCAAGAAAGGCGACAAAGTGTGGCTCAGTCTCAAGAACATCAAGACGATGCGAACCAGCAAGAAGCTCGACTGGCTTCATGCCAAGTACACGGTCACGAAAGTGTACAGGCAGTCACCCCATTTCTACGAATTGGACGTACCCCCGGGGATTCATAACAAGTTCCATGTATCCCTTCTGCGCCCTGCGGCAAGCGACGGCCTCCCATCTCAGACGAGAGACGACTCTCAGCCACCCGCGTTAGCAATCCAAGACGGTGAGCCCTGGTATGGAGTCGAGGCGGTCCTCCGGTGTCGCACACGACGGATCGGACGAGGGGGTCGAAGGGAAGCCCTCGTAAAGTGGACGGGCTTCGCTGCTCCTAGTTGGGAACCCCTGGTCAACGTTAATCAGACAGACGCTTTGCGTGCATTTGAAACCCGACATGGCGATGCAAGATTTAATGACGGCCCTTCTTCCGGAGGGGGGAGGTAATGTCACAGGCTACACCCTGATGTCCGGCTATGCCTGAAGATGCCCTTGACTATAGGACCACGGTTCACATACGAGACCCACAATAATCGTACGATAGTTGCATGATGGGCATTGTACAGTATATGTACTATACATGCTCACCCTGTCTTTGACACCTCTTCTCTTTAGCTTTGCAATTTGGTAGATAGCCTAGTACTTTGTGAAAAACATTCTACTTGAGCCCGTGTCAGCAGCACAGCAAATGCAAGAGCATTAGGGCTCAAAGCCCGAAAGCCGTGGCGGCTCGACGAAGTCGGGACGGCGAGCAGGAGCATAAGGGAAGAAGAAAAGCGAGAGACACGTCGAGGTAATTGGAAGTTCTCTAGTAATTAGCTACGGGTTGTCATAAGCTAGATTGCTTGCATACAATATGAATACGAAAAAAAAA
>MSJI02000815.1:61603-90793 GCA_001931905.2 Cladosporium sp. IMV 00045 | reverse complement strand
TGCTCGCCTCGCTTGCATTGCCTTCCACCTTTTCAAGATATTTGACCGGTACCGGGATGCCCCATGGTCGTGATGGAGATTCGCCAACACGAATGTCTCGTAAGGGACGAGCGAAACGAGGTTGGCGATCTTCGCAGGCGTCTGAGTCGGCACCCTCATCATCAGCTATATTCCCATCTCCATCCTGTGCGGCAGTCGATCGAGCTCCAGTGGCTTCAGGGTTTGGTGAGATGCTTTTCGCCCAGTTGCGGACCTTCTCAGCATCCTTGGCATCCAGGCCAGCGTCGTCGTCTTCTACAGCAGCTTCGTCCTCTGGTGGTTCGGCAGGCAGCATGGGTTGATGCTTCATTCCCAACCCTTGGATCATGGAGACAAGATTGCCGTATCTGGCATCCAACTCTTTGATTTGCATTTCATTGCTTTGATACCGTTTGACGCAGATTTCGTGACTACGAGGGAGGTCATGCTTGTGGTTTTCGAAGTACTTGGCCACTTCTTCCGGAGAATGTTGGTCTAGGAAGCGAATGGGACAGACACCAGGCTCTGCGTTTGATTGGACATTGGTTTCGACGGCGGATTTGGCAATGGCTGGAGCTTCAGTCGGCGCGTCCTCGTGGTCTGAAAGGCCACATATCTCGGCCTTGATCGGGTCGGCAAAACTGGCACGATGACTCTCACGGCGATTCCGTTGATTGAAGCTTTCTCTTCCGTTGACCCGGCTTACAGAACTCAAGGGTGTGGATGATGCGGCACCTCCGGCACTTCCGACTTGATTGTATCGGCTGAGCACGCTGGCGGCGTGAGATGACAGTTTCTTGCCATTCATGCTGGCAAATGGACATCCGAGGTTGCTGGGATTACCCTCTATAGTAAAGTCCTGCTCCATGGGAGACTCTGAAATGGAGGGCATTCTGGGCTGACCGGCAGGAACTGCATCAGCGGAAGGTCCCGACCAAATCTTGACACCTTCCGCTGTTGAAGCTGGAGGTTTTGGAAGGCCAGGCCGAAGCCGCTGGAAGGCACATGTGGCAAGCCGGATTGTCTTTGCGGCATCCTGTGAGGCTTCCTCTTTTTGACTGCTTAGGATTTCACTGACGGACGGCAATGCGGCAAGGTCATCTTTCTTGGGGATCGGCGAAGAGGCAAGGCTCAGAGGTGGAGTGGCAGAGGTGCCAGCACCATACAATTTGGCGAGTTCATTGTACTGTGATTATCGCGTTAGTGAGGAATCCTCAACGGGTACAAGATTGAATAGTGCGAATGAGTATGCAAGATCAGAGGTTGCTAAAGGTGTATCTGTCTCCGTCCGCGAGGGACTGCAGTTCTAGAGCTAATGTTGCTCATCAGGGTAGATGCGGTGGGGAGGAGGATGTTGAGGAAGTGGTAGGCTTACCTGATCTCTTGCGGTTGCGAGCTTCCTTTCGAGTGCCTGGTGTTGGCCGAACAGCTTCTGGTATTCGGATTGCAGGGTATCAAAGCCGGCCGAGAGCTGCTGCACAAGCTTCTCGGCTTCGGCGTGGTCCATGGGAGAGATGAGTTTTTGTTGGTGGGGTGGGTAGGCTAGAGTGGGTGGGAGTGAAGGTGAGTGGTGAGCAAGCAGTGAGGCGTGAAGAGCAACCTAGGTAAGAGCTATGCGACGGTCACGTGCAGTGACGGCATGCTGTGGTCTACCGTCGCGTGAAGCAGTATCCTATTGGAGGGAATAGGAAGGTGTGAGGAGGGAAAAGAAGCGGTATAGCGAGACGCGATGGAATTTATACCAGATCGAGTGTGAAGAAGTGTCGGAGGTGAGCGGAGGAGGAAGAGTCGTCGTCGTGTTATCAGATTGAAAAGTCAGGCAGCAATAAGGCTGAAGATTAAGGCATCAATAAACTGTGTGGGGAAGGCTAAGAGACAGACGTCAAGCGTCGGAGTTGAGAGAGAGAGACGGACGAAGAGACGCGTTGGTGCTTGGAGGCTGAGCGACGACGAGTCTTGGAAGCTGCCTGGCACTGCCGGACCCGAAACTTGAACAGACAGAACCATTCTCCTTTCTTCACCTACTAATACCTTAATCAACTGCTGCTCCTGTCGTTCAACCTTTTGTTATGACCTGTTATTAAGCGTCTGCCTTACCAGTGCGTCACCAGTCCCTCTCACCACTTTACCGCCTGCGAATATCGACAACCTCTCGCTCAACCCTATCAATCGACATTCCTCTACAACCGCCATGTCCACCGACTATGGCACCCACCTACGCCGATGGGCCCTCTCGCTCCCTCCAGTCGAATCCGCCGTAACATATCTCCGCGACCTGCTCATCCGCTCCCTCCAATGCGGTCCAATTCCAGAGCACATTGCCTTTGTCATGGACGGCAACCGGCGCTACGCTCGCTCCCGCAAGCTGGAAACTGTCGAAGGCCACAACCTAGGCTTTGAGGCGCTCGCACGCATCCTCGAGGTCTGCTACAAGAGCGGCGTCAAATGTGTCACCATCTACGCTTTCAGCATTGAGAACTTCAAGCGCAGCCGGTGGGAAGTCGACGCTCTGATGGACATGGCCAAGACGAAACTCGTGCAAATGAGCGCCCACGGAGAGCTCTTTGAGCGATACGGCGCCAGTGTGAAGGTTCTGGGTGATCGCGACTTGGTCCGCGAGGATGTTCTGAAACAGGTGGATCGCGCGGTCGAGATGACCAAGAACAACGGCAAGGCAGTGCTGAACGTCTGCTTCCCATACACCAGCCGCGAGGAAATCACTCGCAGCATCCGCAACACGGTCCAGGACTACAGCCACCCGCCGGAGAAGAAGAAGGGCAAGAAGATGTTCAGCGAGAACCACATCCAACAGAACATCAAGTCGAGACACCTCTACTCCGTCGAGGAGGAAGACCACAACAAGAGCCGAGACACCCTCAACCTCGCCGCCGGCGGCTCAGACGTCGACTCCGCTTTCTCAGACCAAGAGCGTTCGACAGCCAGCACGAACCAGCCCGACGAAGCGCCCTCCAGCCGAACATCCCACTCCGCATCTCCCGTCCTCAAACCCACACAGCAGCAGCAACAGCAAACCTCTCAAGCCCACCTCCCCGACCCCGAAACCATCACGGCCGAAACTCTCACAAAGCACATGTACACCCGCGACGCCCCTCCTCTCGACCTCCTGGTGCGAACTTCAGGCGTCAGCCGCTTGAGCGATTTCATGCTCTGGCAATGCCACGAGGGCACTGAGCTGAGATTTCTGGACATCCTGTGGCCGGAGTTTGACCTTTGGCATTTCCTGCCTGTGCTTCTTGAATGGCAGCGCGGGCAGAGGAAAGCGCGGGAGGAAGAGGCGAGGCTTGGAAGGCGTGGTGGGAATAGGGCGAAGGCGGCTTGATTTTGATCTCAGAGTTTAGTCCTATTCATATAAATTGTGCATATACAACTGCGGTGTGGATAATGAGTGAGAAGGAAGTCTTGCGTAATGGAGATTTTTCGTGGGAGATAGAAAAGATACCCTTTTGAGTAATCGTACTGTAACTGTACATCCATTTCTGAATTGTCGTATTTCCCAAAAATGAATGATCATCGTCATCCGCACTCGAAAAATGAGATAAGTGTTCATGTCTCCTATCTGCACTGTTCTTATTTTAGTGGTAGTAGTGAACCCCAGAATCTCACATCGCATCCTCACTTTCACATGCTCGCGCGCAGCAAACGGCCGCTTTCCGCGTCGCGAGCTTCCAGATCACCTTCAAGCAACCCGCCCATCCATCTTCAACACAACAACACAACAACACGACCTCCCACCTCGCGCCATAACGGCCTCCACCACCCAAAATGGCCACACTCGGCACAAAACGCAAACCCCCCTCTCAACCCGACAACCCTCACAAAGCGCCCAAAATGAGCGGCAGCGGCAACGCCGGTGGAGGAAAGATGTCTTTCGCGCAGAAAATGATGGCCAAAATGGGCTACAAGGAAGGCCAAGGTCTAGGCGCGGAGGGTGAGGGTATCGTCAACCCTATCGAGGTGAAAATGCGCCCTCAAGGCGCTGGTGTGGGCGCTGTAAGCGAGCGGACATCGCAGTATAAGGCTGAGCAGAAGAGGAAGGCGGAGGCGAGAGGTGAGGAGTGGGAGGACAGTAGTGAGGAGGAGAAGACGAAGAGGAGGGAGAGGAGGAGGAAGGCCGCGCAGGGGCAGGCTGCTGGGTCGGGCGCGGCGAGCGGGGCGAGTACGCCTGGCGGTGGGATGGCGAGGAGGAAGACGAAGTACCGCACCGCAGCGGATGTGGCTGCTGCTGCGCCGGGGTTGGATGTGCCGGTGAAAATGCTGAGTAGTATTGTGGACGCGACGGGCGGGGAGAGGAAGCTCTTGACGTCCGCTGCTGGGCTGATGACGCCTACGGGGGTGGAGGCGAGGGAGGATTCAGAGGCGGATAAGATTGCCAGGAGGGAGAGGTTGGAGCTCGAGGCGTTTATCGAGAGTTGGCATGGGTTGCAGGAACGGAGGGTGTATATGGAAGAGCAGGGAGGTCGGTTGGCGATTGAGGATGAGCAGAGTAAGGAGGATCTGGAGAGGATGGGGAAGCTCGTTGAGGCTGTGGAAGGGTTGAAGGTTGGGAGTGGGAAAGGTGTTGAAGATGCTGCGGTGTGGGCGGAGTTGATGGGGAAGTTGAGGGCTTTGCAGGATACATTCAGGCACGATATCGAGAAGTACAAGTTGCAGGAGGCGGCGGTTGGTGCGATACATCCTATCTTCAAACGGAGGATGGATGCTTGGGAACCACTGGGAGAGCCGGATTTTCTTGTTGCTGATTTGACTGAGCTCAAGACCATTCTTGGACAATCTCAAGATTCGCTGGCAAAGGCCAACACCATCCACGATCATGACAGCCCATACGCGAGGTCAAGACGACAGAAAACGACATCTCCATACGAAACTATGATGTACACGCTCTGGCTGCCCAAGATCCGAACGGCAATCACCAACTGGTCTGTCTTGGATCCAGCGCCGCTTACAAAACTCATCAGCGCATGGCGACCGTTGTTACCGGCCTTCATCTACAGCAACCTCACCGATCAACTTCTAGTGCCTAAGCTTGCATCCGCACTCCAGAGTTGGGACGCTCGCAAACGAAGCCATCACCACAGGCAGTCGAACCTCAAGCATACTCAGCCGCATACCTACCTCTTCCCATGGCTCCAGCACTTACCTCCTTATCAGCTGGACCCCAAAGCACAAAATTCATTACTCGCGGACGTCAAACGGAAACTCCGTCATGTCATGGACGGATGGGATGTCTCTTCCGGCATCCTGCCCAGCTTGGAAGAATGGCGGAATCTCCTTTCGACAGAACTCGACCACTTGCTCGTCCGCCATCTCCTCCCACGCCTGTCCCTACACTTATCAGCAAACCTCGAAATCGATCCTTCAGATCAAGATCTCACCCCACTAGAGGACGTCCTCAAATGGCAGCCCTTCCTCAAACCAGAAATTTTCGCCCGCCTCTTCGTCGCCGAGTTCTTCCCCAAATGGCTCTCCACCTTGCACCTCTGGCTCACCTCCCCCGAAGCCAGCCTGGAAGAAATCACCCAATGGGTCGCGTGGTGGAAAGAGCAAATCCCAGCCCCCATCTTCCGCCAGCCAGACGTGCAGAAGGAATGGACCAAGGGCAACGCAATGATCAACAGCGCCGTCGACCTCTTCGAAGCTGGCGAGGACTTGTCCGCCCTGCCCCCTCCCGCCGCCGGGCCCGCGCGCCCTGTCGCCAAAGAAGCCGCGAGGAAACTCGACGCGCAGAACGCCGCCGCTGCTGCTGCGACGCCTGTGCGAGCTCCGGCCGTGCAGGAAGCGGCGGATTTCAGGGACACCGTCGAGGCGTTCTGCATGGAGGAGGATCTCACTCTTGTCCCGTTGAGGGAAGCGCATCAGGCGAACGGGTTGCCGCTTTTTAGAATCACTGCTAGCGCTACTGGGAAGGGTGGCGTGGTGGTTTACTTGAAGGGGGATGTTGTTTGGGCGCAGAGGAAGGGCGATAGAGCGGTGTTTGATGCTGTGGGGTTGGATGATGCGCTTGTTGCGAGGGCGGAGGGGAAGTGAGATTCATGAAGACTGGCGTGTTATAATGGAAGAGTTAGACGGATTAGTTTGTAATCAATGATCAAATACGTTATGTTGCCAGGCTGGGGTTCCCACGTCCTTCGGTCACCGGTCACCTTTGACTTCCGCATCATTCTACCCGGCAATTTGTCTCGCCGTCGAAATCTTTCCCAAATCAACAAATCGACCGGATGCAAGCAAGATAAGAAACGGTTCTGATTATTGGCGTTCGACACAAGCAAACGCTAAGCTGACGGGTTTACGTGCTTGGTCGTCCGCATCACGCTATCCGCTAGCGAGCCCGACAAGCTTTCAGCACATGGCGATGCGACAATCTCGTCCAATGGCAGTGGTTGTCCATGCAGAAGATCAACTCTTCAGTTGCGATCTTGATGGATTCCTTGTCGAGGGTTTCCCTTCTCTGCACCGGAAATTGTTCAAGTCTTGCAGTCTTCTTGATCGGCTTGGTGGAGCCCTGTGGTTCAACCCAACATGATACCATCCATCACTTGATGCACGCCATGTGGCATGCGCTTGATTCTTTAGAGCTGATGATCGATAGATCTGCCCTTCTTTTCTTTCGTTGTTCTTCTGGTTTTTCCTCCGCCCCATCGTTGCAAGCCAACCACGTGGGCTGAGTACCTGCGTCAATATGGCCGTCGAACTCCTCTCTCAGGCCGATGGCTACGGCGTCATTGTTGGCTTGTCGGTGCTGTTCTGCGGTATTATTCTCTTCGCTGTTAGGATCCAGAAACGTTACCTGGCCGAAGATTCGAATCATTCGGAGATGTTCATGGTCGCCAATCGCACTGTCGGGACGGGGTTGACTTGCTCGGCTGTTTTTTCGAGTTGGATGTAAGTGATAGACGCAGCGTACCTATTATGAGGACAGTACTGACAAGCTACGCAGGTGGATCAACGAAAGCGTCATTGCCGCCGCCTACACCTACCGCTGGGGCGTTGCCCTCCCCATGTGGTGGGCCAGCGGCCTATCTTTCCAGATCGCTCTGATGGCCGTCTTGGGCATCGTCGCTAAACTCAGAGTCCCATACGCACACACATCTTTGGAGTTCATCAAGATCAGATACGGCGCGTACGCTCACGGCATTTTCGTCGTGCTCAACCTCATCAATAACATCTTCGGCTGTGGTGGAATGATCCTCGCTGGTGCTCAGCTTGTGTCGGGGATGACGGGGATGCATATCGTTGCTGCGGGTATTCTGATTCCTGCTGGAGGTAGGTTGCTCTTTTAACATGCCTGTGACTTGTTCTTGTCGATCTGACCTTTGACCAGTGGTCGTTTACACGGTCGTCGGCGGCCTCAAGGCAACCTTTTTGACGGATTTCCTCCACACCACGGTCGCTTTGATCCTGCTCATATACTTCTCGCTGGCTGTTCTTACCAACGAACACGTTGGAGGCATATACGGCCTTTATGACAAGGTCATGGCGGCGGAGGTGCACATTGAAGGGAACTATGCTGGCTCTTTGCTGTCGGCTAAGTCTAGAGGAGGTAAGTCCTGCATACATTCTTTGCGTCAGTTGAGCTTTGCTAATTCAGAGTAAAAAGCAATCCTGTTTGGCCTCGTGTTGAAGTTCGGCAACCTGGCCCTCGTAGTCATGGACACCGCTTTCTGGCAGAAGTGCTTTGCTTCCGACGTCAAAGCAACGGTCCCTGCCTACGATCTGGCCTCTATCGTCATCCTAGCCGTGCCTTGGTGTACTGGAACGATCATTGGACTGTCTGCAAGGGCAATCGAGAACAACCCCGTATGGGTTCTGTATCCCGGGACTCTCACCGAGCTCCAAGTGAACTCCGGCATGGTGATGCCCTACGTCCTCAAGTCCCTCCTCGGCACAGGCGCCACGACAGGTCTGCTCGTGCTCATTTTCATGGCAATCACCAGCACGATTTCATCCAGTGTCATTGCGGTTTCGAGCATCATCTCTCTCGACTTTTACAGGACATACATCAACCCCAACGCCACCGACAAGAAGACAATGCAGGTCAGCCATATCGGCGTCGTCTGCCATGGCGCCTTCATGGCAGGCTTTGCTCTGATGCTCAACTACGCAGGCGCCACGAACAACTGGTCTACTTACTTCCGTCCGATCATCGCGTGCCCGGGTATCTTTCCTCTGATGCTCACCATTCTTTGGTCCGGACAGACCAAATTTGCGGCTATCTTATCTCCAGTGCTGGGACTTATGTGCGGGCTGCTGACTTGGTTCGTTTTGTCCTGGCATTGGGGCGGAGCGATCAATATCTGGACGACACAGCAGCAGCTTCCAGGCCTGTACGGAGCTTGCGTCTCGTTCTTCTCCCCAGCGATATTCTCCGTGCTCATCTCTCTGGCAAAGCCGAGCCGCTTCGATTGGAGGATCTTCCTGAAACTCAACCTCATCGAAGAAACTGATACGGGAGCAAGCTCAGTAGTATCGGCACAGGAAAGCAAAGTCGACATTAGTGGCACTCCTGCAAATGATGCTGGCGTAGCTGAAAAGAGCCCAGCGGAGAATTCAAATGACAAGAAGACGCCCACTAACCAAATATCGAGGGACGAATCCTCCAACGATCTTGACAACGTCGTCCACCCCATGTCACCAGCCACTCTGCAGCATATCCGCAAATGGCTGAAGATAGCATCGATCTTCTTCGTCGTCAACGTTGTCACGACGCTAATTTTTTGGCCTCTCCCGCTGTACCGAGACTGGATCTTCACTCGATCGTTCTTTGGGGGTTGGGTCACTATGGCTATTTTGTGGCATTTTGCTGCTATGGCTGCTGTGATCGTGTTCCCTTGTTATGATGGGCGAGGCGCGATTGCGAAGTCTGTTCGGGGTATTGTTGGAGAGCTAAGAGCATTAGGGAGAAGAGGCGAAGTGAAGGGTTGAAGCAGGAGTCAGGTGTCAATGAGGTCGACAGCACATGATTGATGAATTGTTTCGAAGTAAGCAGATCAATTTATTGGATGGCCACATTCGGCAACAAGGAAGATCAAAGAACTGTGAGGCGAGCATACAGAAGATAAGTGCCGTTGACAATAGCTACGAAATTTTTTACATCTGCAGGATGATCAATGCCTATGATTGACTCAAGCACCCGCCGTCACACTAAGCTGACGTCTACTGGGCCTGGACAGCTTCGATATGCGACGCAATCATGCACTCCCACAGCTCATCTTGGTAGTACACAGTGTTGCGATCCTGGTGAGTCTGACCAGTGGAAAGCGTGTCGCCGTACTGCCAGAACATGTCTCCGGCAGTACCCTCGGTCTCAAGCGCAGTAGTCTCCCAAGCCAATTGAACCGAGCAGGTGTTGTCAAAGCCGAACTCCTCAAGAACGCAAGGCTTGCCCAGATCGTTGCAGACCTTCGCATGGTTCTCAATCCACTCCTTGCCCCACTGCTCGCCGTTGGCATCGGTGCCCCAGCTCTCAGGGTACAGGTGGTAAACACAGAAGTCGATGTTGGGGTCGGCGCAGGTAGCGTTGAAATCGCCGCCCTCACCGAAGGTGTAAGGGTATGAGCCATCGCCCTCAAGACCGAAACCCTCCTCTCCAGTGGTCACCATGTGTTCGCTGTCGAGGGACTTGACGTAGGCGGCAGAGTCAGCGACCCACTTGGCCATGACATCGAGCTCACAGCCATTGCAGCGTGGCTCGTTGGCAAGCTCCCAGGCGAAGACGGCAGACGAAGTCTTGTAGCGGCTGACCACAGCTTCGATGTAGGCCTTGTACTGAGTCTGAGCCTTCTCGCTGGTGTACCACTCAGCGTTGGAGGAGATGCCGGCATACTCGAAGTAGGCTGCCATGCCACCGTAGTCGGTCCAGTTGTTGACGAAGTTGATGATGAGCTTGACGCCGTGCTCCTCAGCGCTTTGCACGACTTTGTCGAGGCGCTCAAGGCCATTGGCACCGGTGTTGATCTTGGCCTCGCCATCGATGAACGATTGGTAGTAAACGGTGTCTCCTTCAGGAAGAGAGGTCACGTCGTTGAAGCCCCAGACTCGGAGGACTTTCATGCCAGAATCGGCGATGTTCTTCATGACAAGGTCAACATCGGCCTCGTTGTTCTGGAATCCGATCCAGTACGTGTTGGTGCCGACGAAGTATTGCTGTTGCCCATCGATGATGAAGCTAGTTCCAGAGGCGGATGGGAAAGAGGTCGCGTTGGCTGCAGAGCTTGCATTGGCCGCCGCTTGGCGAGTGATCAAGGCAGGACTGGTATACCTCTTACCAGACCAGCTAGTAGTTGGGAGGGCGCAGGCGGCACCTGCAAGGCATGCAACTGTAATCAGGTTCTTCATGCTGGGTAGTGATAAAATGAGAGTATGGTCTTCCAGAGACTCGAGATACTTTTGCTAGAACTGATATCAGGAAAAGAAGGAATGAAGAAAGAAATGTTTCCAGTCAAGGGAGTGGTGGAAAGGAGCCCGACGCTTGAGGTGACATCCTCTTGGTAAAGATATACCAGCTTGACTCCCAAGTGTGATCGAGATTCAACTAGGATGTTTCGTATACATGAAAGAACAATATGTATGTTCCACGAGTAGCATGCGCTACTGTTCTGCCTAATTTCCATCAAGCTAGGGCAGAATCAGTAGATTATCATCAAGTATATGGCGATCCCTAACCCCAATTTGTTTACTGGCACATCCTCGCATTCCAGCTAAACGGAAGTATAGTCTCCGTGTGTTGAAAAGTAAACAGGCGAAAACGGAGACTGCTCCAAAGATGAAGTGAAACACCTCGCTTCCAGTGGCGTTAGGGCTGGCCTCCGAGATCGTCGGCCCAGCGGCAACACATAAAGGAATTTTTGGCTAACATCCGTCCCAAATAATCATGCATTCTCATCTTACCTACTATCATGCCTTGCTCGCATCACACTTGCCAGTCTTGAATATAACTTCATGCGACCGATCAATGCCGCGGCTCGTCTCCCATGAGAAACCGCCTCCAGCTGCTTTGGGGAGCTGGTGAGCTCTCGCAGATATTGCTGTGAAGCGTATTCTTAAGATGTGCCCCATGACATCGAGAATAATACCATTGACCTGAAGTATGTGGCGCCGCTTAATCAGCTCCTCAAGCCGCTTCCAGAATGGATTTCGGCCTTGAACACGCAATATGCATCTACATTGACAAATACTGGATCATCAGGGACTACGAACAATACCATAATAAGAGTCCGGTCTAGGAGTCCATTCAGTGACTGACTTGAGCTCGGTCCATTGCAATCATCAAATGAAACTCCAGCAGATATAATAACACTATACACCATGGGGACTTCGGCAGCATCTCAACGCGGCATTGAGACGACTTGACATGGCGATCCATGATCAATCAGAACTTCGAGCAAGTGATTGACTGCGTTCTTTGAAAGCTTCCACAACACGTATCTCAAGATCGAGATCTACAGGCAAACTTTTGGTGATTGGACAAAGGCGATCTTTGTTTTCGAAACACAATGCCATTCTAAGCCGTCACCCACCTCGCACTTTTGGCTTATATTCTCTCTATTGCGACCATCGTGCTTGATGGCCTGAGACACTCACCCGCAACCGCAAACATTGACTGAGTAGATTGTAGCAGCGCTAGATCTACTCCGTTCTTCCGAAGCATTCTCAGCCAAATCATCCAGCCAAGAGCCCTCCATAACTCAAACATCCAAAAGTTCACTAACGCGATGATGTCCTTCAAGCTTTCCGCCCAAAGGGATGAGAAGAGCTCTAGTACAGGTATCTCATTTGTGGGGAATGACCGCGTCGTTGCACCGAAGCCTGGATCCACCTTCGCCAAATCGTTATCCCCATTCCCTCGCAAACAACACGAAACTGAGGATTCCTACCATGGCGATACTTCTCCAGACCATCTCTCCGATGAGTGGAGCAGTGAATACTGCCCAAGTGAGAACATGAGTGAGGACGAGTCCGATTGTGGAATTCCCCCACGCCCAAGAAAGATCATCGGCGGTCGTTCCCATGTGACTCTGAAAGAAGCGGTTGCTATTCGTGAAATACACACCTTGTCACTTACGAGAATGATGAAGAAGCATCAGCATGCGGATCCGCTCATGTGTTGGAAAGGGGGCTCGCCTACCTCGTCCCATCTCGAATCTCGTGCCATGGTCCCGCAGACATCAAGCAATCCTGGTAAGAGCAAATTCGTAGAGAGTTTCCATACCCCGGTCAAGGCATCGATGGAAGCCCAAGAGAATGTTGGCGACGAATGGGATTGGGTTGATCTCGGCAAGAGCAAGAGTCAATCGAGTACGCCAGACTACCGCAGTCATGCCTTCCTAGATATCATGTCGGGTTTTCATTATTCGAAGGGTGAAGGCTTAGGTGAGCTCCGACCAGAATGATCATGGGCATTGATTTGGAGAGAGAAACCACAAGGAGTCGATTGATAATGGGTAGCAGTGCCGAAGCATGGTAAAAGGCCAACCGCAGGAATCGGTGATCACTGGTGAGTTTTATCGTAGTTTGGTATGAACGAAAAGTAAGTCACATTCAGGAATCGTCAAATCGTGAGTCTCATTAATGCACAGTGCCATCGCAACGATATAGAATACAGCAGCCTAAAAGCAGAAAAGGCAGGATACCTGGAGCTACCTCAATTAATGAGAGACATTTCTCTGGAATACCGCACGCTTCGAGCTCGCCATGTACGCATGAAAGACTAGATTCTTCCTCAAATCACGTCTGATTGACGAAATTGTTCCATTAGAGAACATTTCTCCCTAAGGCGTGGGCATTTGCTTGCCCCTTGCCAATTCTCTTTGTTAACGTTAATTGATTTTCAGGGCGAAATTTCTTTCATTGCTCTTTGTCCGGCATGAATACAACACGCGACAATCGTATTGTGCCGCCGAAACACAGTGGTCTTTGTTTATCAAGCATAATAATGGGGCCAATGCTCGTGGTTATAAAAATCTTTCGCGCGACCACAGAAGTCCGGCTGATCCACCGCCAAACACCAAAAGCCGAAGAGCTCGAGACCAGCGCCATCGGACTATCTATCGCAAAAGCAAAGCAGGCCTTAGCTGAATCGACAGAACCACGACGATGGCGACTCTCATGTTCCAAGGACTCTCGCTGGCGAGTGAATCTGCGAAAAATCCGGCCTTCTCGATGCTGCGGACCACGGAGCCTGCCTTGAGTCTTCTTGGAAGCTTTGCGACAGATCTAACTGGTGGTAAGAGTCTTGTTGAGTTGAGCGCTGCAATGGTCATGACAAACATCCTTACCAAGTTGCAGGTTGGCGGCGGTCGCACTTACGCCGTTGTCAAGCTCGTAGGTCCGTGGCTGATCTTGGCCGGCGGAGTATATGAGTTTTCAAAACGCATGACTTTCATCCCGGTCTTTCTGACGACTGTACGCTCGAAGGTCACAAGCTATCTTACTGGATCGATCGTTGTGCCCGCTTCAAGCTCACTGAACACTGATGTTTGCCACTGGGTCGCAGCCCAGGGCTTGGGCACGTCTGCTAACTCCCTCACACTCGCCCCACCGTCTGGAACCTTCAGTTTTGATGATTCGGAGGACCAGGATAACGATTTTGAGAATCTGGGTCTGCATCAAAACCCCTTGAACTACACTGCGAGCCTTGGACAATCAAGCTCTCGCTTCAAAGGGTACCGTATGATGCTGGATCGGAAAGAGGCTGCTCATCGGGAGGACCCTGATGGAAAGCTCGTCAAAGTCGAGGCCGGTCTCGCTGATCCCACTCAAAGACAAAACATCACTCTAACATGCTTTCCTACTCTGCGCGGTGCGGAGCCTATCAAGGAGTTTCTGGACCACGTGAAGGGGTTTGCGGCTAAGTGTAGTGAGACGTCCACTGAAGTCTACCGCCCAGAAAAAGGCTATTGTGGCTGGGACTGGAACGGTTGCTACCGGCCTACCCGTGCACTTGAAGGCGTCGTGATGGAGACCGCACTGAAGAAGAGCTTGCTGGATGATATCAAGTTCTACTTGAGTTCCCAATGCCGTAAGTTTTACCAGAACAGAGGCATCCCCTACCGCAGGGGATATCTGCTCTATGGACCTCCAGGCACTGGCAAAACGAGCTTTGCAACAGCGATCGCTGGCCATTTCAATCTTCCGGTTTATATACTCACCTTGACAGACTTGAACGACAAGAGTCTGGCCGATCTGTTCAACGAAATGCCTATGCGCGCATGTCTCCTCTTAGAAGATATTGACAGCGCTGGGTTAAGGCGCGACGATTGCCATGCTTCTGGTGGCAAATCAGGATCGAAAAACAAGAAGAAGAAGGAGGAGGAGGAGGGAGTCACCCTCAGCGGCCTCCTTAACTGCCTTGACGGTCCTGCTTCTTTGGATGGTAGGCTCCTCCTCATGACCAGCAATCCACCTGATAACCTCGACCCTGCCCTCGTTCGACCGGGGCGTTGCGATCGCAAAATCCTCTTTGGCTATGTCTGCCCAGAAGTCAGCGCCCAGCTTTTCACCAACATCTACACCAAGTGTGCCGAAGAACTCTACGAGGATGAGGCGAACGCGGCCGATGTTCACGACATCCCGGCCCTCGCTGCAGAGTTTGCATCAAAGATTCCTATCGACTCTGCCATCACTCCTGCCGAGTGTCAAGCATGGCTCTTGGCCAATCGTCTGGATCCTCTCGCAGCTGTCAACGGTGCCGTCGGCTGGGCAAGGGAGATCATTGAGAACAAGTTGCGCGGCGCAAACGTGGCGACCTTCACCAATGAGGTCAAGAGCATTACTGACTCCAAATCTTTGCAGCTCAAAACGCCGCCTTCGTCCGTGGATTCTTGTGATTCCAGTGACGATGACTTCAGCGACGGTGACTCCGAGTGCGACGACTCTGAAGGCGACGACTCTGAAGGCAACGGCCCTGATGGCGACGATACTGCAGATGAGACCCTTCTTTCACTTCGCGATATTTTTGGAGATTAGTTTGTTGCTTTTAGCTTTTGCCGCGTTGATTATGAGATCGTTCTGCTTGTTTGAAAAGAAGAATTGACCTCAACGTTCGTTTTTGTACTATTAAATACAATGCATCTTATTTCCTCTTCGAAGAACCTTCATTTCATGTCTCATTCCAGCGCAGTCAGATATAGACAAGCCTCGATCTAAAAGCTGCCATATTCTCTACAGTAGACTTTCGTGTAATGAATTGTGATGCCCAGATGCACCGCAAGGCCCACTTGCCCAATTTGAAGACTGATGGGCGCAATGGAAGTCCTTTAGTACATATTCTTGCCGGTGTCAAATATCCTTCGATACCTCCTGGTTCGGCTTAGCCTCCACTGAAAATGCTATCAAAGCTTTATTGACGAGATCTAGTAGCTGTACCGGAAACGCCGATCCTCCTTGTCGGTCAAATCTGTCTCTGGCGTGCCGTTCTTGTCAAGTAGAACACCTTCCGCAATTATTGTCGACCTGCCTGGGTCTTCTTTGTCTTCGGCATGCTTTTCACGTACTGCGTTGTCTCGCATACATACAAGACGGTATGCAACGAGGGTGACAAACAGTAGACACCACGTCACGATAGCTGTCACAACGCCGCTGAAGTAGCGAGGTCGTTCCGTCCATAGTTGTGGTGAGGCTATGCATCCCGCACAGTAGCCGATGAAGAACATCGCGCTGACTATGGCACGTTTGGTATTTCCCTTGGTATTCGAAGCGGTCAAAGACAAGAGCGGAGACATGACCGCAGTGATGCAAGAAGCCTTGGAACGTCAGCTACATGTATTGATCTCCCTTTGGGGTGTATGGCCAATACTCACAAGCCACGCAGCTGCGATCATTCCCCAGCCCGCATCGACTGTAAGCCGCATGAGAAGCACGCTGCCTACTAGTGGTGGGATGATTAAGACCATGGTCACTAGGGTTCGATTCTTGGGAAATAGCCAGCACCCGAAGACACCGATCCATAGGAACGCCACTTGTACGGCGCCAGAAGGTGCTGTGTAGAGTAGAGTGTCGAACTCATCATACCCAATAGACTGGATGACCAAGGACGCAAACTGGGATGATCGATCATCAGTGATGGGGTCATCGGATAACCACAAAAGATCAAGCCATGACTAACCGTGAGTACAGGCGACTGCATCGTGACAAGCACTCCGAATGCAAAGACAAACCAGACTTTCACATCAAGGAGAGACTCTTTGAGTTGACGCATCGAAAACGCAGTCTTGTCACCACCGTCACGATCCCTTGCCATTCTCAACGACAAAGTCTCTTTCTCTCTGGCTGTAAGGAACCATGCATCTTTCGGTCCATTTGGCATCATAAAGAAGAACAAGATGCCGGCGGCGACAGTGACACCACCGCATACGAGGAAGAGGGTTCGCCAGGGTTGAAGTGGCAAGGCCGAATTTCTGCCAATGCCGTACATCAGTAGACAGCCAATGACTTGCGCAATGCCGTTCATGGACACCCAAAGACTAAAACACCAGGCAATCAGCACCGACTCAGTAACGTTAGAGGGAGACGGATATACCCAGTACGCGTGGCATGTTCCTTCTTCTGATACCAAATCGAGGTAATTGTGACAAAGGCTGGCGATACAGCACCTTCGGAGAAACCGAGCATGAAGCGCACTGCTGCGAAGCTGGCGAAGTTTTGAGGCGCAGCTAGACACATACACATTCCGCCCCAGATGATCCTGGGTCTTAGTGTTAGGATACGTGGAACAAGTTCGTCTGACAATGTACTCACACAGTAATGCCAACAAGTTTGGTCAAGGGAAACTTGGACATCAGGTAGATGAAGGGATACTCTGCAACAAGTTGACCTGTAGGCTCTGCATATCAGCGATGGCAATGCCAGGATGAACAACAATCACGCCTTACCGACATAAAAGATCGAGGAGGTCCAGGAGTATTGCTCGTTTGATAGGTTGATATCCTCAAGAAGTCCAAATACCTGGTCACATCAGCTCACAATACGATTAGAGGTTGTGGCACAACTCACAGCAGCATAGCTCAAAGACTGCTTATCCAAATATTGCAGGAAGAAGACAAAGCACATCAGAGGCAATACGACCATGTCGATCTTTCGTACCACTGCTCGTTCTTCTTCTGCGGTAATACTGGCTTCCGTGTTGATAGCATCTCCATGATGCTCGGCATCGAACATGTCGATTTTACCCTCAACTGAGTCCAGGCCCTTGGGCGGTTCCCCTGCCATGGTAGGATATATTGATGTTATGTCGGAATGCGTCGATGTTGATGTTGGTGATCAACAAGATGTCAGGTGAGGGTTCCTATTCGCATCAGAAGCGAGGAGTAGAATATCTTATATGTGCAATGATACAATCTCTGCCATATCATCGTCTCGGCCCTTGCATCGATTCCAATGAGCATGGTCTCTTCATATAACCCGGTCGCTGATAACGGCGAACTGGTGGTATCGTGCGGGGAAAATGGGCGACCCATGTAGGTTGCCGATGATGGTGGCAGCTATCCGACTGATTGACTGATTGATCGACATATTGCCGATGATGGTGACAGCTATCCGTGTGCCAAGCATCGGGAGAATGTCACATCGTGACAATCTGCCGACACCTCGGTGCATGGTCGCCGATGTGCCTGATAAGAATACATAACAAATGTGAAGTAGATACAGGGTTTACTTTCGAAAGACATCTCCCAGTCAACTTTTCTCATCTTGATTAGACGTGTCTTACAATTTCGTACGTATCTTTATCTCTCTCGGCTGTACAACACCAGCAACGATGAATCAACAAGCCAACATCAAACCCTGGTCTCGTCCGGATGCGGGACCCTTCATCTTACACAACGCAAATGTTGTAGATGTGGCAGCCGGCATCAGTCGGAAATCGCAAACAGTCCACATTACGAAAGGCAAGATCACTTCCGTCACACCTGAAGCCTCCAGCTTGCCAAACCCTCAGAACGGCGTGAAAATCATCGACTGCACTGGATTGTATCTTTCCCCGGGCCTCATCGATAGCCACGTACACCTGTTGGCCGTTCCAGGTTTCAGCGAGTTATCTCAAGCCTTCGGAAACCCAGAGTCTGTCAGCCTGCTTCGCCAACCTTACGTCTGTGCTCAAATGCTGCATCGTGGGTTCACGAGCGTTCGTGACTGTGGTGGTGCCCATGCGGCTATCAAGGAAGCTATCGAAGATGGTGTCTTTCCTGGTCCCCGGCTATTCATTGCCGGTCATGCATTATCCCAGTCTGGCGGGCACGCGGACTTTAGAAACAAACATGATCATTCTGCGTGTTGCGGTGGAGCCACAACAGGTCTTGGCCGAGTCTGTAACGGTGTCCCGCAGTGCATGCAGGCTGTGCGTGAAGAGATTCGTTCTGGGAGTGACTTCATCAAGATCATGGGCTCGGGGGGTGTTTCCAGCCCCACAGACAGAATCGACCATCTCCAATTCACGGGCAAAGAAATCAGAGCCATGGTGGAATGCGCAAAGAACGCAGGCACATATGTAACTGCCCACGCCTACACTCCTGAGGCGATCTGGCATTGCATCGAGAATGGCTGCAAGGGCATTGAGCACGGGAATTTCCTCACCGAGGAGACGGCGGCTTTGATGGTGAAGCACGGTGCCTTTCTCACACCAACACTGATCACTTACAACGAGATGGCATCGTCGAAATGGACTGGATATCTTCCACCCGAATCTCAATCGAAGAATACCGAGGTCCTGGATGCCGGACTGCGTGCGCTGAAACTTGCTTCTGATACTGGAGTTTCCATCTGCTTTGGCACCGACCTGTTAGGACCACTTGGCGCTGCTCAAACCCACGAGTTCTCACTTCGAGCCAAAGTCCTCTCGCCGGTTGAGGTTTTACGTAGTGCAACAGTTAACCCAGCCCGTATGTTTGGGAAGGCGGATGCACTAGGGCAAATTGCCGAAGGCTTTGAAGCGGACGTTCTTTTCCTGAGCGCAGACCCTCTGGAGGACGTGACGATTCTGGACCAACCCGAGAAATTCGTCAAGGGCGTCATGAAGGAGGGTCGCATCTATAAAAGTCGATCAGAGGCGCTGGAGGAGGATGGACAAGTTCCAGTCCGGATCATGTCTTCCTTGTAAGACGCTGGCGACGAGCTAAGTGAATGTATTCCAGGTAATGTTGCTGTAATATGTTATAGCTGCCTGAAATTATTCGCTTCGCGATCGTTCGGCTGGTTAGAAGCTTAATCTCTAAAAGTTCCTTAGACAGTTCAAGACCCTGAAATACCAAGAGCATCAAGGCCTGTAAGTCCCATAAGAAAAGCTTCGTTATCAAACTGAGACTGCCAGAAGAAATCGCCTTCCAATGCTCCAATTGAAGGATAAGATGGGTCCGTAGGCTGCGCCCATGTCGCTCCAGCCGATGAAGGGACCGAGAATGTTGATTCTGGCTGCATGGATTCCCAAGACAGTGAGGCAGCCGATGTCGCCTGTGGTAATTCTGAGGAAAGCGCATCTCTGTTCATAGGGATAGGATCAAACAACGCTGGGTATTCGAGGGACCGCTGGGCGACTTGACCGGAGCTCTGCAACTTCTTTGCAGCCTCCTCGGAAATAGACTGTAGCACCTCCATGAAATTGACACCGGTGAGTGCTGCCATGTTGTCACCAGCCATTCTTCGTAGACAATTCAGGCCAAAAGAGACTCTAGCATCGTAGCAAATGTCCCGTTCAACGATACCAGCAACCAGTAATATCATTGTGGCAATACTGCAGCCTTGAAAGTCGGTGAAAGAAGACTTGGTCAACTTTCCGACTTTGTCGATTTTTGCAAAGAGCTCCAGCATATTCTTTGCAGCTTTGATACAAGACTTTGCAAGTTGCGCAGATCCGCTCTCAAGGCTTGTAAGTTGAGTGTCACTCCCACAGGCCTCACGTAGTCGAGCTCGCACGGTAGACACGACCTTGTATTTACCCATAGCGATGGAGGCAAAGTAATAATTGAGATGGAGGTGGAAAGTGGCGCGGCAACTTGCAGAGGAAGGTGGGCTGTTTTCCAATCGCAAAGAGGGCGGCAAGGACCGTTTCCAGTCTTTGAGCTTTGCTCGAGCTTGTACTGCAACATCTAAATCGTCGGTCCATGTCCTGTGCCTGAGGTTAGCAGGGATATCTGCGGCCTGAATATACGTGAGCCATACGAGGAATCTGCAAGCTTGTCGAGAATCAGTGTCAGCTTTGCACTAGCGCATTGGTGGAATAGATTGTCGAAAATTTGTTTGCTGTCCAGGGAGTGTAGAGGCTGTGGAATGGGAACGGTGATGATGCTCGGATCGAGTGATCGAGGTCGGTTGAGCTTCAGGGTCATTGTCCTATAGTACTGTGGTCAGGCCATGTTAAATCGGGCCGTCGGTTTCGGTGTAGCCAATATACCTTTCCAAAGAGAAAACCGACCACCACAGGCGGCTGCGGACTTCTCGGTCGTACGGCGAGTGATGCGTATCCTCGGTACTCAAGTGTAAGTCCAGGGCAAGAGCTTTACGCAAGGCGAGACCAAGATACATGTGTAAAGAACTCGTAGCTCGAGCTGGCAGCAAATAGACACCAAGAATGAATGGAGCCTGTACCGATTGAAGACTCATCGAGTCGTCCAGATCAGGTACCAGCAGGCGTGCCTGTGCATAACATTGCTTGCCAATCTCTTCGCCATCTTGGATCAGCTCCTTCGGGGTCGACCCTTGTTCAGCCAGTCCGGTCCACTGGCTCCCGAGAGCGAACGCAGAAAGTGCGAGGCAGACAAATCCGGTATTGTAGCGTAGAGAAGATTGAGAGTCAGTGTAGAATTCATCGACCTCGGAGATCAAAGCTGCCTGATCGAAGTAGAAGAAGCAATCTGTGCCATTTTTGATGAGAACAGAAATCAGGTGATCTGCGACATGACGAGGCGGAAAGGTATCGGTCGCTTCTTGGAGTCTCTTCAGCTCAGCCGCTCGGATCGTGAGGTCAATCGGTCGCTGCTGTCTGCCATTTTGGGAAAGACGACTTTGCACGTCCGGTGTTGGGTCGAGGGAGAACGATTCTCTCAGCTTGGCCAAGAATCCTGGCCACATGTATCTTTCGGCCTGACCTGGACTCTCGTCAATTCCGAAATCCTGTCATCGGTCATCACTCACTTACAGGAATCTGTGGCGCGGTCGCCAGTCGCACCAGTGCAAACCAATGCCTCCTGTGATGAGATATTACTCTCATCGCTTTCGAGATCGCTATCCCGAATCATATAAGTTGTTGAAGTGGGCTACACTTGGGTGATACACATACTGGCGAAACTCGCACGGCAAGGCATTGGCAGAGCATCTCTGACAACTCCCCGCCGCCCTTCTTATGCATTTGCTCTTCCGTGCCTTGCAACGGGCACACCTATTCATTCATATCAGCAAATTGCCATTGACTTCACTTCTGCAGTACAAATGCCTACTCACGCCTGGGCAGCGCGCTTGCGCTTATCATTCGGCACCCTTCGCTGCTGACGTCTCCGAATGCTTGCCGGTGTATGCATTGTCAATCGTTTAGATGAGGTCAGAATAAGAATACACTTGCATCTCACAGTCCTCTTATCTAGGCGATAAGCGCGTTCCTTATCGCATCTATGCCTCGGCAACGAAACGCCAAGAGTTGATTTGATCGCGGATCTCTGTCTTGATTACCTTCTTTCTTCAGGCCTACGCCTTCACGAAACAAGCATTTGCAGAATGGCTGTTACGGCGGGCTGAACGTTGCGAAAGCCGTGCAGATGATGAAGTTTTGTGAAGTCGGGCGGTCAAGCCACTGGTCCTACCATCCTGCATTCAGTCGTGAAGCAAGTGTGCACCTTGGAGTCACAGACCCCAAAAAGCAATCAGTCAACATAAGAAACCCCCACCAAGTCCGCAAGCAAGCATAAGGTACACTCGCTGGCAAGGCGACAAAGGCAGGGCCGAGGCGTGACGTACGGTGACTGGGGCATTTTGGTTTCTCAGATGTTAGTGCAGTGCTCACAAAAGTAAGGTATACCATTCTAAGTGCTGGAGAGAAGACATCTCTCAGCGCCAAGTGTCGGCGACGAGGCTGACCGATTTGATACGGAGTGTGATCGAGAAGAAAGTCTGAGGCGTGTACCGAACATGCAAAGTCCCGAGATGTATGCATAGGGCAATCTGTCAAGTATGCAGCCTAATAAGACACCGAATTCGCCACCCGATCCTTCATTCCCCCTCTTGTCCAAATGCAAAGATAACCAAACGCTCCAAAAAAATCCAAACCATCCCTCCCAAGTAATAATCAAGCCGTCAGCGCACTAGACACCCCCAGCACACCCATCCCCACAAACGCGCCCACCATGCACAACCCGCGACTATGCGTCAAATCCAAACTCTCGCTGAACAGCTGCAATGCCACACTCGCCATAATCCCCGCCGTAACAGCAAACATAGCACCATAAACCCCCTCACTCGGCGCCCAATCTCCCTCGCCCGCGATTTTGAACCAGAGCGCCGCGACACCCGCGCCGATGGGTTGCGAGAGGCCGCCGAGCACGAAGCTCGTCGCCATGGCTTTCGTGCGCGAGTTCAGGGCGAGGTAGAGGGGGAGCGCCATGGCGAAGCCTTCGGTGATGTTGTGGATGAAGAGGGCGAGGAAGACGGCCACGCCCAGTTTGGGGTTGGCGTGGTTCGTCGCGTAGGTTATGAAGCCTTCGGGGAGCTTGTGCAGGGCGATGGCGATGGAGGTTTGCAGGCCGATGGAGAGGAAGGCATTTTGAGGGACGTGGTGGTGGTGGTCGGGTTTGTGGGATGATGTTGTTGTGGAGTGGGTGTGGGTTTTGTGGAGATGTTGTGAGTGTTGGTCGGGGGCGAGGGTTTGTTCGCTGTCGCGTTGCGAGTTGGATGTGGATCCGTTGCTGGCGAAAGGGTCGGAGAAGCCGTTGACCTCTGCGGTGTTGGCGGTGGTTTCGGAGACGTGGCGAGTCGGCTCAGGTGCACGATTGGGTTCTTCCGCGATATTTTGAAGTAAAGGGGTAGCCTCAGTCATTGGCGCCATAGTCGTCGCCGTTGCAGACTTGACAGCCCAAGGACGTGTGCTCACTGAAGCAGGCTTCACGGGGCCACGTGCGCCGCCTTTCGCGTTCACATTCTTGAAGCAGTCGGAACCACACACATCGCTGAAGCCATAACAGGGTCCCTCGCAGTCACATTTCGGTTTTGATCGAGAAGTCAGCTGCGAGATACCAGCAGTCAATCGCTGTTGAAGAGATGGCCTTCGGACTGGTGAAGCAGGAGCCTTGCTCATGTCCTCGTCATGGGATTCGGTCTCGGCGGTTGGTCCGTATGGGGCTCCCTGAGTATTTGCTCCAAAGTACGATTGATGCCTAGAGACGGAGTTTTTCTGTTTCGGGCCAAGCGGGGTGTGTCCGGGCAATGAGTTTGTCCTTGATCGATTGGGTCTATTCGCCACCGCGTGATTGTGGTGGTGCGGTTGCTCGGCGGCATCCTTGAGGCCATCCTCCTCGTGGCTGTGCTCGCAGTCCACGACGTGAGAAGGGACGAACTGATGAAGAATGCGTGAGATGATTTGAATGCCCACGACACCTCCAATAAAGCAGGCGATCAGGATCCACGCGGCAGCTTTGGGTGTGAAACCACCATCCTGCAGAGACCTCTTCGCGGAAGGAAGCATGCTGTACAAAGCTGAGAACAACATTACACCGAAACTCAGACTTAGCGACATTGAGAGAAACGAGTCGCTGTCCTGTATCCTGAAGTTCCGTTTCCCGGGGAATTGGCGGATGATGATGTCGACACAAATGACGGAAGCTCCCAGGATGCATGCGATTCCACTGAGGATGGTCATGACCCATCCTCGCTCGTCGTTGGACAGAACCATGGCGGGCAGTATGTCGCGTGTCGTATATGCTGTAGAATCTAATTATTGCATGGGTGATAACAGCGTAGGACCGTATGCGATGGCGATGCTGATATCGCTGGGTGGCGTGTCCGGAAGATGCTTTCCTGGAGACTTCCTAGGAGTCCTAGATTTGATACAGCGGGACCACGACCGAGAGGACAAAAATGGCAATATCCAGTGACACGGCCGGATTTGGTTGAGAGACGGACGGGAAGAGTCAAGTGGAAGTGAAGTCAAATGCAGGGCGCGTGGCAGCCTCAAGCAACTCGAGCGACCATCAGGGTTCCACTTGGCGTGTCTTAGTAACTGATTCCAAGTGGTGAATAGACTCGGTGATAATGGTCAAGCGCTGGCTGTGCTGGCCTTAAGAGACGCGGATGGCGCGCGCGTTTCTGCGGGTTCGGGCGTGTGAAATCAACCGATCGTCATGACGCCATGGCCGTCAAGCAGCAAAAGTCCAAGACTGTGAGCAACACATGCAATCATCTCGACAATCCGAGTGAGGTATACCACGACATCCCACTCGGCTGTCCCAATCCTCGACAGAACCAAAGAAAAAAACACAAGGCCATGGCGCAACCAGGCGACAAGCTCACCCAGCGCCCTTTGTACGGTATGCGCCCAGCAACTAAATCGCCCTTTGATCTTCCTCACGCACGGCCCGCTAACATGTGACAGTCTTCGATCTGCCCGAAGAACTGCTGTACACCTTGCAGCTAAAGTCGCAACCATCTACCGCACCCGTCGAGCCCTCACCAGAGACATCCTCCGTCCCTACACCCCAAGAAAGCGACCAGCAAGACGGCCCGTCCAAAGCGACATCATGCGGTCTCTGCGCCCTCTCCTTCCCGACCCTGCAAGAGCAGAGGAGCCACATGCGCTCAGACATCCATGGATACAATCTCAAGCAGAAGATGCGAGGGCGTAAGCCCGTGGATGAGGCTGAATTTGAGCGTTTGGTCGGCCAGCTGGACGAGAGCATCTCTGGTTCGGATACTTCGGATTCGGAGGATGACGAGGATGGCGAGCTTGGGAATGCGAAATCAAAAGATACCACTTTGAGTGCGCTGCTCAAGAGGCAGGCGAAAGTCACGGACGGCGATGCTGAGGATGCGCCTGTCAAGAAGAGGAAGAAAGATGCTGGAAAGCCGCCAATGATTTGGTTCGACTCGCCCAAATTGCCCAAGAACACCTCGGTGGGCATTTACAGAGCTATCCTGCCTGCAGACGAAGAGGATGGAGAAGGTACTTTGGTCAAATCGATACAGAACAAACAGCTCGCCGCAAAGCCTCCACCTAATCCTCATGCGAAGCAGCAATCTGAAGAGCAGGACGGCGGCGTCGCTCTCCCTGCTTCCATGGTGCAGAAAGATACAAGTGCTTCCGGCCCACACTACTTCCTGTGTATGATCGGAGGAGGTCACTTCGCCGGAATGCTCGTCTCTCTCACCCCGAAGCTGGTCAAGAAAGCAGGCGTCGAAGACCGCTCTGCCACAGTCGTCGCACACAAAACTTTCCACAGGTACACGACACGTCGCAAGCAGGGTGGCTCGCAGTCTGCCAATGACAACTCTAAGGGCAATGCGCACAGTGCTGGATCCAGCATCAGAAGATATAACGAGGCTGCTCTGGAGCAGGAGGTCCGCGATCTTCTGACTGAATGGAAGCCTTGGATCGATAGCTCAGAGCGCATCTTTGTACGAGCCACCGGCAGTACAAACAGGCGGACACTATTCGGCCCTTACGATGGCCAAGTCCTCAGTGTGAAGGACACCAGATTACGTGGCTTCCCATTCAACACCCGCAGAGCAACCCAGTCCGAGCTGATGAAAGCCTTCGTCGAGCTCACAAGAGTGAAAGTCCGCACCATCGACGAAGCAGCCATTGCCCAACAAGCCGAAGAGGCAGCAGCGGCAGCAGCGAAGGCCCAAGCCCAGGCTCAAGCCCAAGCAAACGCAAAAGCCTCCGCAGCCAAAGCCTCCAAACCTTCCAAACAAGACGAAGAAGCCACCCTCCACACCACCCAACTCCAAGCTCTCATCCGGCGATCAAAAGCTCCCGGCCTCATCTCCTACATCCAATCGAACGCCCTCTCACCCGACTTCCGCTTCTTCCCCGCCGAACAAAACCACCACGCCCCCACCCCCCTCCACCTCGCCGCCTCCTCCAACAGCCCCGCCTGCGTCTCCGCCCTCCTGACAAAAGCAGGCAGCGACCCCACCCTCCCCAACGGCGATGCGAAACCACCCTTCGACCTGGCCGGCGACCGCGCAACCCGCGACGCCTTCCGCCTCGCCCGCTCCGCCCTAGGCGAAACCAAATGGCCCTGGGACGGGGCGAACGTTCCCGCACCTCTATCCCAATCCGAAGCAGATGCGCGCAGCTCTCGCGAGAAGGAAGAGAAGGCCGCGGAGGAAGCGGCGGAAAAACAACGCCGGGAGCGCGAGACGGAGAAGTTGAGGAAAGCGGATGCGGAGCGCGTCGAGCAGGGTCGCGAGAAGAAGTTCGGTGCGGGAAGAACGCTGGTGCAGAAACCGGCTTTGACGGCTGAGGAGCGCAGGATGGAGGATGCGAGGGGTATGACGGATGAGATGCGCTTCAGGCTCGAGAGGGAGAGGAGGGCGAGGGCGGCGGAGGAGAGGATTAGGAAGATGCAGGGGAAGTGATATTGAATTTATGGGGTGATGATTATGAGGAGCTGGAGATGGGTTTGATGTGGTTTGGGAATTTTTGGAAAGGGATTTGAAAAAGTGACGACTATACCTGCAGACGATCTTTCAAGCATTATCAAAACTTGCAAGACGTTTCCAAGCTGGTATTTTCACAAATCTCTACCTTCGTTGTAGTTCTTTCAGCTGAATTCGCCCAGCTTATTTTCACTCCCTATCTGTTCAGTGACAATACATTACCCCCCTCCTCTCACCACACCCCCTCCTCATACCCCACCACCCTCTCACCATCCCTCCCCAACATTATATCTTCAAAATCAACATCCCCCAACTCATCATCCCTCCTCCTCCACCTCCCCGCCTCTTTCTCTCTCGCTTTCGCCTCCTGAGAAGCGCGCCAGAGTCGTTCCTATGCAAAAACAAAAGAAATGGTCAGCTTTCTGTAGCTCAACTTCAACCATGAGAAGTTTCCCTTCCTTGAAATGAAAAGAAAAGAATTGAGGATAGAGGAGAACATACCCTCCAAACCAACACCCCACCCCCCTGCCTCAATACCCTCCTCAGATCAACATACTCTCCCTCCCCCCTCAAGCTTCTCACTTCCCTCTCCGCCCTCCCCTTTTTGTCGATGTTTTGATACACCCAACCCTTTTCCCCTTCCCCTTCTTCGCTGCAGGACCCCATCACATCCCTCATCGCACGCTTGTATTCTTCCCATGTAGTTGAGAGAGGGAGATAGACCCCCACCATCGGATCAGGCAGGCCGGCGGCGCTCATCCCCACCACCACCATACTGCGAAACTCAAGCTTGCGAGCGGGCTGGGTTGCAAGGCTTTGTTGCCGGCGGACGTGGGTTAAGTTTTGCGGGAGGGGGAGGGATTTGAAAGTTTCGTGCTCTGCTGATGGGCGCTGGAGGTGGGTGTACTCGCTTTCGAGGCGGGTGTGCGCTTTTGCGAGGACGAGAGGGTCGGCGCTTAGGGTGGCGATGCGGATGCTGAGGGAGGTGAGTTCTTGTTGTTCGGTTTCGTGGGCGCATAGGTGGGTAAGTAGGGAGGTGGGTGGGTACATTCGCAGGGCTATGGGGGTGTGGTCTGTGGGTAGGGGTGGGAGGGTGAGTTCAGGGTGCGGTGGGTTGGTTGTTAGGGTGAAGCCTTTGAGGTGGATGTACTGGTCTAGAAGGGCGAGGAGGGCGGTTGCGTTGTTGTTCGTGGTGGTGATGGTGGTGGATGAGGAGAAGGTTGAGGGGTTGGTGGTGTTGATTGGTGATGCTGTGGGCTGTGAGGTGTCTGCGAAGGTGGTTTCCATGTTGACTATGTCGGTTGATGAGAGGTTGGTTGGACTGGTTGGTGATGAGTTGTGGCGGGTGGCGGTCTGGGAAGGTGTAGAGCCAGAGAACTGCCATTTGTTTACAAGAAGTGCTCCCTTTTGCGCCGTTTCTTGTCCGTGCCGAAAGAGCAAATTCACGGCATGGATTTTCTTCTGGCTAAGGTTTGCGGCACATATTTGTCTCATGCAGTGTGTGTTCAGACTGCCCTTCGTCGTGTAGCATCTCGAGTCCTGCCTTCTAAGTCAGCCGTTCGTCTCACCTCCTTGAGGTCTTTCCAAGCAGGTCCCCTCTCCTACGTGACCGCCTTGTAGCAGGTCTCCAGGCAACGACCGTCAAGCCGCTCATTTGGCGAAGGTGATGCGGACCACTGCTCTTTCGAGATTGCTGAAGCGCGGTTAGAGGTCTGGATCGCCATCTGGAAATATTGCGTTGTGTCGATCTGGAGATGAGTATGAACGAACATCATATGAGATGTACCAATGTAAATGCAAATGCAAATGGTGCTGGAAAGTCGTCAATACACCGCACGAGTAAACCACGCCATCGCGTCTGGGAGTCTTCAGTCCCAAGTACTCAGAGACAAAACGAAACAGAGATAAACAGCCCTGAAGACTTGCAAAAATCGAAATGTATTGCTTTTCCCACTGCTCAACTCTTACAGATACAGACCGGATCCCCCTCTCATCCTCAAAACCAAGATTGACCCCGCGCGCGCTAAATCCATCGATCGGAGAAGAGTGTTTTCTGCCTTATAGATTACAGGTGTACCACACACAAACCACACCAAGAAAAAAAAGAGACGCCGGCGCCATGCTGAAGGACCAACCGGATCTATCATATTTTTACAATGCTCCCCCCGTCCGCCGAAATACAAGTTGCTAATAATGCGTGTGAAGTTGATGCCGTCCTTTCGTCTGCCTCGTTGCAGGTCGCTTACTGCTCGAAGAACATCTTGCGAGAAAGCTGGAGGTTGATATGTCAGTATTTGGATGGATTTGGATATCAGACGCGAGCGGAGTATTCAAAACTTACAGCCCAGGTGCCAGCTAGAGATCCAACAATACCACCAGAAACCATGGCGGGCCTCAGACCCCGCGAGCTCTTGAAAATCATGCCGGAGATGGTGCCCGCGGCGACGCTGTTCGCCCAGTCGTGCTTGCCGCGGTAGTATCCGATGGTGCTGTTGAAGCCGTTGTACATCATGGCGACGACACCGGCGGAGTTACCCAAGAAAGGACCCCTTCGTGTGACGGCGTTGAGGACGGAGTTCAGAC
>MSJI02000815.1:0-61583 GCA_001931905.2 Cladosporium sp. IMV 00045 | reverse complement strand
AAAGAAAAAAAAAAAAAGAGAGAGAGAGAGAGAGAGAGAAAGACAAGAAGAAAAAGCACATACCCGCCAAACTAACACCCCACCGCCCTCCCTCAACTCCCGCCGCATAGCGGCATACCCCTCCTCCCCCCTCAAACTTCTCACTTCCCTCTCCACTCTTCCCTTTTTGTCGATGTTTTGATACACCCAACCCTTTCCCCCTTTCCCTTCCCCTTCTTCGCTGCAGGACCCCATCACATCCCCCAGCGCCTTCTCATACTCTTCCCAATCCGCTGGGACAGGAAGGTAAACACCCACAACCGGATCCGGCAGGCCGGCGGCGTTGATCCCCACCACCAGCATGCTGCGAAACTCGGGCGGGTGAGGCGGTTGGATTGCGAGAATTTGTTGTCGGCGGAGATGGGTTAGTTTTTGCGGGAGGGGAAGGAATTTGAAAGCTTCTTGTTCTGCTGCTGGGCGCTGGAGGTGGGTGAATTCCCTTTCGAGGTAAGAGTGCGCATTTTCTAGGGTGAGTGGGTCGGCGCTTAGGGTGGTGATGCGGGTGGTGAGGGAGGCGAGGGTTTTTTGTTCGAGGTCGTGGGCGCGCAGGTGGGAGGCGAGGGAGGTGGGTGGGTACATTTGCAGGGCTATGGGGGTGTGGTCTGTAGGTAGGGGTGGGAGGGTGAGTTCAGGGTGCGGTGGGTGGGTTGTCATGGTGTGGCCTTTCAGGGAGACGTACTGGTCGAGAAGGGCGATGAGTTCGGTTGCGTTGTTGTTGGCGGTTTCTGAAGATGAAGTTGAGGGCTTGGTGTTATCGATCGGTGACGCTGTAGGCTGCGAGGTGTTTGCGGTGGTGTTGTCTGCGTTGGCCATGTTGTTTGCTGAGAGTCTGGTCGAACCGGTTGATGATGATTTGCGACGGATGGCGGTTTGGGAAGTAGGAATGGAGCCAGAGAACTGCCATTTGTTTACGGGAAGTGCTTCCCTTCGCGTCATTTGTTGTTCGTGTCGAGAGAGCAGAGTCGGGGCGCGGATTTCTTTTCTGGGTAAGGTTTGCGGCACATATTTGTCTCATGCAGCGTGTGTTCAGACTGTGCTTCGTCGTGAAGAGCGGTCTTTTAGCATCTCGAGTCCTGCTTTTTAAATTAGCCGGTCGTCCAACCTCCTTGAAGTCTTTTCAAGCAGATTCCCTCTTCTTCGTGGCCGACTTATAGCAAGCCTCCAGGCAATGGCCGTCAAGCCTCTCATTTGGCGAAGGTGATGCGGACGACTGCTCTTTCGAGATTGCTAAAGTGCGGTTCAAGGTCTGGATCGCCGTCTGGAAATTCTGCGTTGTCTCGATCTGGAGATGAGTACGAACAAACATGATGTGAAGACCTACTGATGTGAATGCAAGTGCTGGAAGGTCGTTGATACACCGCACGAGTAAACCACGCAATCGCGTCTGGGAGCCTCCCATCCCGAGGATTGAAAACAAACGAAATAGAAAAAGACAGTCCTGGAATTTGTGAAAATCGGACTGGATTGCTTTTCCCACTGCTCAACTCTTACAGATACAGGCCGGATTCCACTCATCCTCAAACCAAGATTGATCCCGCGCGCGCTAAACCCATCGATCGGAGAAGAGTGTTGTTCTGCCTTATAGATTACAGGTGTTCCACACACACACACACAAACCACACCAAGAAAAAAAAAAGAGACGCCGGCGCCATGCTGAAGGACCAACCGGATCTATCATATTTTTACAATGCTTCCCCCGTCCGCCGAAATACAAGTTGCTAAGAATGCGTGTGAAGTCGATGCCGATATTTCGTTTGCTCGTCGTAAGCCGCTTACTGCTCGAAGAACATCTTGCGAGAAAGCTGGAGGTTGGATGTCAGTACTTCAATGGATTTGGAGATCAGACGCGAGTGAGGTATTCGAAACTTACAGCCCAGGTGCCAGCCAGAGATCCAACAATACCACCAGAAACCATGGCGGGCCTCAGACCCCGCGAGCTCTTGAAAATCATGCCGGAGATGGTGCCCGCGGCGACGCTGTTCGCCCAGTCGTGCTTGCCGCGGTAGTAGCCGATGGTGCTGTTGAAGCCGTTGTACATCATGGCGACGACACCGGCGGAGTTGCCCAAGAAAGGACCCCTTCGTGTGACGGCGTTGAGGACGGAGTTCAGACGCAGCTTCGGAGGTGCGGTCGCCGGCAGTCTGTTCAGGCCCTCGGCCAGACCCCACACACCTCCCATTGTGAGCGCGCCGAGATATGCGACACCGGCGCCGTAGCAGAGGTCGTCAGACCACCCTCGCGAAGGCAGGAATGAGTTGCTGTTGGGGAGATCTGAGAGGGCGGAGTCGTCGAGGCTGAGGTAGTCGAGGGTGTCTTGGTTGAGGCCGGCGAGCGGGTGGAGGGCCGATGCGTCGAATGCGCCAGGGGTGGTCATGAAGGAGCCGACATCGTCAGAAGAGACGTTGTTGAAGGAAGTGCCGGCGGCGGTGTCTGTGAGGGTTTGCGATGCGCTGGCGGGTTGTTGGTCGGAGGGTTGCGACTTGCGCCCAGTGAAAGCGTCCCAAACGCCCATGTTGGTAGAGGTATATGTGAAGGTGGTGGCGCTGAGAGGTTGCAAAGAGATGAAGCAGGTGATGAGGCGTGGGCGGGATGGAGATAGAGGGCGGAGGAGGTGGCGGTGGTGGTGATGGCGGTGGTGATGGGTGGTCAAGTAAGTGAATGGCTGATGGAGGCGGATTCGCAACTTTTCACCCAAGGAGAAACGCGCTGGACCGGGCGATCTCGCTGCTGGGTAACCCTAACCCTGATGTGCCGAGTGACATGACTCGCGACATCAGATGTCCCTTTGATGCCTGAGGCTTCATGGGAATTTTCGATGAAGCATCAAATATCATCGAATCATCGCTCGACTTTGTTCGAACGGAAAATTGGATTGTTCTGCTTGTGCCAGACATAAATGGCAGTAGTACATTCCTCCTGACTACCATGGATGTTCAGATGGTAGACCAGCCTGCTGACAAGGCAGAGCTGATCGTCTTGCGGGAAGAGGACGAGCTCCGTTACATTGCTCGCCATGTAAAGACGTATATTCCCGGAAACAATGACAGTGATAGAATCGACGAAGACGCAATGTAAGTCTCAGCGGCGTTTGAAGTATCGAAACGTTTATTGAAACAATAGCTGATCTCCTCGCAGTAAGTTGATCTCATTGTTCGAAAACATCATCCACACTTGTTTCTCAAACACCCTCAATGCAGGCCACCGGGTCGCCGCGTGGAACGCTCTCTGCGCTCTGATCGATCAAACTGTCGACTCGCCGCACGAGCCTGTTCGTCTGATCCTCTGGCAAGCACAGATCTGGAACCGAAGTCTTCGACTTTACCTGGATCAGAGCCACAATGCCAGACCCAAGTCCTCAAAACAGCTGTTGGCTTCTTTGAGCAATGTGCTTCGAAAGTCCGAGGATGCACCTTGGATTCAAGATTTGAAGACTGAACTCTCTTCGCACTTGGTCAGAGCTGTCAATGCTAGAGAAGTGCATCGAGACAGCAAAGCTTACCTTCTGCTCTTTACGCACTTGCTCTCAAAGAACATTGTCTCTCTGGACGATATACTTCTGCAGGTCAAGGAGCTCGATCTATCCGGCGATGGCATTGATGAAGTTCAAGCACTGCTATCATCGGTCTTCCACTGGACTGCAAAAGGCGATTTTGGCTCAATCATTGGGCAATTAATTGCAGTGATTCTCGACAGGCTCGACAAAAGCCCTCAACCTACAGCCACGACTACTGAGGATGCTGCCAATCCGTCAATACCGGTCTGGTCCAGCCCGTTGCACGAAACACTCGGACGGAATCTCGAAAACACTGAGGCGTATCGTTCGCACATCTTTCCAGTGCTGTTCAAGCGAAGTCTGCCACAATATGCCGCATTTCTGAACCAACTAGGATTGGAGCAGATTTTCACATCCGGCCACGCGATCGATGACGAGAACACAAGAGAGATGCTGTATGCAGCTTTACAGACAGGCAAGAGCCTTGGCATGATCGAGGAAGCGACTGTGACTGATATTGTTCTGGAATCTGGACGAATTTTGATCCCAATCCCCTTCATTGCTAGCCTCATATCTTCCGGTGACCGCAGCGCTCGTCTCACTGGACTTTCTTTGTTCATTTCTTCGCTCTCACCAACCAAGCCATTTGAGCCCACCGTGCTCGATCAGCTAGAGAACGCTTTGTCGCATCTTCATGCGGATACGGATGCATTTTTCAGGAGTGAACTCTTTTCTCTCACCCAGCGGATGTTCGACAGAATCAGAGCTGCAACTGCCTCACTCGCAAAGACAGCTACGAACCCCAGCAAAGCGCCGGCGGCAAATGTAACTCTGGAAGAACACAAGGCTTTCATCAACTGGTACCTGAATTTCATTACCTGGGAGTTGCGACCAACCTCCAGCTACCAACGACACATCTCTGCTTTGAAATGCTTGTCACTACTTCTCCGATCTGGCGTGGATGGCAACATCTCGCAGCAGCAGCTCTCCAAGTCAGCATCGGGCAATGCCCAATGGCCATTCCAGATTGCTGTAATCAACACAGGTCTACGTCGATTGTTATTAGACCTGTTGATGGACCCGTACGACGATGTCCGCCAAGCATCAGCAGGCATCCTTGAGCTATGCACTGCAGTGAGCACAACAGGAAACAACGCAGGCGAGAGCCTTGACGCTGCCAAAGAACGAGCGATCGCCAGAATGCTATCTAGCGGTCGCGCCGACCACGCCGATGGGGTGGCTTACATGCATAGCCTAAGCTATGTACTTGGAGAGTCACCCGAGACCAAACAGGCTGTCTTGACGTCCTTGCTTGACAAGACGGAGGAGATGCTCGGTGTGGCTGACAACGAACTCGCAAGGGCAGTGGAAAGATTCCCTCTTCATGGCTTATTGACCAGCTTGCGCTATGTTTTGCTGCGGTACAATGTCGATGCAGGCGTCTATCCTCTTCTTTACGAGCGTGTCGAGAAACTGCTAAAACACGTCTGGACTGTCGTCAAGCCAACTCTCTGCGACGATGCACCTGAAGGACACGTGCCAGACGAAATGGACGACGTGCCAGATATTTCAACAAAGGACATTTTGAGTTACTGCTGGAGAGCACTCAAAGAAGCTAGCTTGCTCATGGGAACCATGCTATCACCAGCTTTGCTCAAGGCATGCGAATCTTCTGCAGACTTCAAGAGTTCAATGTTCGATCTGTGTTTCAAGCAACTGAGTGAACTTCGACACCGAGGTGCATTCTCCACGGTAGCGCAAACATGGACAGCTTGTTGTCTGTTGATGGAGAGTGGCGACTCACCTCTCGGTTTGACAACTTGGTACGAGCGAACAATAGGTCTCCTGCGCAGTAGCGTCACCATCAATACCCGTCGGTCCGCAGGTCTCCCATCACTTCTATGCGGCGTGCTCATTTCCGATCGATCCGGCAACCTTTTCAAGCGTGCTTTCACAGAGTTCGAGCAGATTGCGCGCGAAGTAGTTGACTCAGGTTCCGCCCAAGAGGGAAGCTTGCCTCAAGTCCACGCTATGAACTGCATGAAGGATGTCTTGAAGAACACACGCCTGGCTGAGAAGTCGGAACAGTATGTACCAGTTGCTCTGCGCTTGGCTGCTGACTCCTTGCGCTCGGAGGCTTGGGCTATTCGCAATTGCGGCCTCATGCTTTTCCGTGCCGTCATCGATCGCCTGCTGGGTACCAATGATGCTTACGTTGAGGATGAGGTTGCGACAAAGCGACGAGTCGATTTCGAGCAGCACCAAGACTTGTTGGAACTAGTCATTGGGCTCCTTTCCACCGCACCCACGTCCTCATCACCCGGCGAGGGCGCCAGAAATGAGGGCGTTTTCCCAGCCTTGCAACTTCTGCAGCGCGCTCAGATGCCAGAGACTAAACGCCTGGAGGTTCAGACTGCAGTGTTTGCGCTGACAGGGAGCCCTTCATGGCATGTCCGTGACAAGTCCGCCAGGACATTTGTTTCATTCGTTCCTGTGGAGACGACCCCCTCAGTGTTGGAGCAGCTTTTGGCCGCTCGACCTGGTGATCACAACGCCCTGCATGGATCATTGCTCTGCGCTCTACACATCATTCGCAGACTCAAGGCCAAGATAAGCCCTCTCCAACCTTCCGTGCCGGAATACGGCAGACTCTCAGCAACTGCGGACCGCTGCAAGCAAATAATGACCGATGCAGAATGGCTACGACTTGACGAGTCTTGCTTGTACACAAGTATTGCGTTCGTCGACCTTGAGATAGCAGTGCAGGCACTCGACGCAGTCATTCACAACGGACACGATGTACCCGCAACGATCGGCCAAGGTTTCACGCCCGGCTCAACAATTGCGCTGGAAGGAGATCATGCAAGCTCTCCGTCTCCAGAGATGGGCCGCCTAGGCGAGGCGGAAGCCATGAAGCAGATTGCGAACCAGACCGAAGCCGATCAATGGCTTGAGCAGCGTGCTTCACATCTCGAACAAGAAGTTGCCACTTCCAATGAACTTGACTCTTCAGTCCTGTCAAGACTGCAAGAATGGGCGCGTGCAGCACAAACTTCCCTGGACGACGACAGCATCTTCTCCCGCCAGGCAGCGGTCCAAGGACTCTCACACTTCAACACTGTCTGGCCCCAGCTCGCTGCAAAGCCAGATGCGCCATCTTTATTCCGACTCCTCGCCACAACCGTTTACGATCTACTCAATGATGACGACGAAGACATCCGCATTGAAGCCGCGAGCTCAGCCTGCAGAACCCTCTCTGCGGGTAAGCAAGACGCTCTAGCCAGTACGAGCACAACCCTTGTGCCACTGGTAGCAAGCAAACATCTCGCAGACTTCCTGATCAGCCGCTGGCCGGATGATGTTGGTTCGTTCAACGCCGCCATCATCAGAGCATTCGCACTTGACAATGAGACTGTAGCAACGCAACTGCATGCACTAGACCAAGACCAACACGCCCTCTTCGCCGAAGAGAAGCAGAACTTGTACATCGACGACGCGCGAGAGGTGCGAGTCTGGGCCAACATCGCCATGCAAGTATCAGCTGCAGCTGGTCGGTCTCAGCTTCTGCCGAAACTCACTTCCTGGACTGTCGAGGGATTGAAAGCCATTCAGTTGAAATTTGAGACGAAGATCGATGGTCCGCTGGGATGGAGCACGGATGATAAGGCTTTTTTGCTGGGTTTGCAGGTTGTGAGTGCTACGGAGGTTTTGCTGAGAGTTGCTGAGGGGGGTGTTAGGCTAGATGTTGAGAAAACGGAGCTTGTGAGCGGCCTGAGGTCCCTGGCTAAGGTCAGTGCAGACCGCGGAGCGAATGCTTTGTGGATAGCAGAGATGGAGAGGGTTGTTGCTTCGGTGTCATGAAGCCATTCTGGACAGCGAGAAGATCAATTTGATGTCGAGAAAGCAAAAGACCTGCAACATTTACAATCTGGTCGGCATTTGCTATGATTTAGGAAGAAATAGATCATACATTGAGCATTCCATTTACAGAATAAGTTTTCATGCCTACCAATTCTGTGTAAATCCCATGTGCCTGTATCTGTATTCTATAGTCTGAATGTCTATTCGTTTTTGCAAACTCCCGCCAGTCCACTCCTCAATGCCTAAAGCCCCATCTCACAACTCATCAATCCATCACATCCCCAAACTCCTCCTCACCCACCCCTCCAACTCCTTCGCCACTGCCCGATGCCCAGCAGCATTAGGATGAAACGGCGCACCACCACGCATCAACATCTCCCCCGTAAACCCCACCATCCAAGGCTCCTCACTCCCCAAAGCATGACCCTCACTCATCTGCGCAATCGGCACAACTTCCACATCCACCCCTTCCGCCCGCTTCCTCGCCGCCGCACCGCGATACGCCTTCTGCAGCTCCCCCGCCACGCCCCGGTAGAATTCCACCCTCGCCTCACTCAACGGCTGCTCCGAGCCGATTTTGGTCTCCGACCCAAATACAGTCAGGTACTCGACGAGGAAGATTTTCGCTTTCGGCGCGCGAGCACGCACAGCGTCAATGACGTGCACGAATCTCTCCTCGACCTCTTCGACGGGCACACCGGCATTGCCGCCGTCTTTCTTCAATCCCATACTTTCGAACACGACGTCGAGTAGCTCGGCGTCTTCGATGGCCACTTTTGCGGCGTCGCCTATCATTCCTGCGGAGTAGCCTAGATCATTTCCTCCCGCGGTGAGAGTGACGATGTCAGCGTCCGAGGGCAGCTCGTCCAGTTGGGGCGGCAGGATGCCGAAGAGGCATTCTTGTGGCTCATTGAGGACGTTCAAGAGGGTGGCGCCGGAGGAGGAGAGGTCGGTTAGTTGGGCGTCGAGGGCTTGTGAGAGGAGAGATGGGTAGTTTTGGCCGGAGCGGCGGGCGGTGGCGTTGGTTTGCGGTGGGATCGAGGGGCCCGCGGCGAAGGAGGATCCGAGGGCGACGATATGCATTGTGATGGATTTTGACCAGGTTTTCCGAGTTCAATGTTTTTCGAAGAGTTCAAATCTGGTGGATGGCGGTAATGCTTGCTTGCTTTTGTTTCGCTTGCACCCAAGGGTTGGATGTCAAGGGTTCCGAGGCCGATGGTGAGATGCTTGTAACTCAGTCGAAGTAACAGTAATGACCGTCGATGATGACTGAATTGCTCCGATGCTATGAGCGAAACACCCCGGTGTTTGATGAAACAAATGTCCTTTTATGAGGTGAGGTGCAATCGGATAGTCGGCATTCGTGGAGACGGCCGGCCGGTAGTTCGAAGAGTGGAGTCTGGGTGTGCGTGAGCCAACCAACATCGTCGCTCAATCATGGGCAATACAAAGGGCATGAGAGAAAGCAAAAATGATCTTCTGAACTATCAAGTTCGGAGACCTCAAGACTCGACTGAAACGATGTACGGAAAAGGTGATTTGACTTCTCACTGTAGAGTCAAATTGTCTGATTTTACGAATAGCCCTCGTTTCCAAGAAAGCTAAAAGAAAGTCAATTCAGGTCGGAGACAACTCGTAAGAATCATCCACGTTTAGGAAAAAACAAAATGACACAAATGTGCTTGTTCATCGATTGGTATCATTAGCCACAGGATTGTAGATGGTTCATGGGAAGTCTGACTTCATACCTTTCGCTACTGTTGATTGATGTGCCTATGATCCAATCTGCTGCCAATGCTCGCCACAATAGCTGATCTTCCCAATAGTCTGATCTTAAAATGACCCAAGATAATAGTCGAGCGTTTGTGAATACCCGAACTGATACAGTAAATGACTTCAAACGACAAATGTTTTAAGGCATTGCGAGATGGATGTGTACTACTGACGCATCTTCTCAGATGCATACTGTTACTTATCAAGTTGCGTGTTACCACACGAGACAGAAGTAAATAGGCTCAAACTGATCGATGGCTGTGCCATACGTTGTACTGCCAGATAGTAACACAGAATATCGTTCCACCCACTCAATAGTTGTAGAACCCGATCGATCGTAACATCACCGGGATGGGATACTGCAAAAACGGCAAGATCCATATTAGGTGATCAAAATACGCGGAGCTCTTCTTCACCGACGTCCTTGAGTTTGATGGGTGCTCAAACCTCACTTAAGTGAACTCATGGCTTGATCTCGGTGGAATTTCTAGTTGAGATGCAGCATAAGAAGTCTCTCGACTCCCCTTCGCTGTACGCAATCTTACCATTTCTTCAATCGTCTCGAGAACAGCTCGACGCTTCTATCGCCTTACGAACGGTACGTGCCCACCAGCAAGCCAGTAGTAGCTACGCACTCCCAAGCTTGGTTTACAACTGACTTTCTCACAAGATTGATTGAACCACGGAGCCACAAACATCCAGGATGAGATACTTCCCGACGCTCTCGACCTTCGCTGCTTCCGCACTCGCATTATACGCGCCGGGCGAGAAATGCACCACCAACACCGAGTGCAACGACGAGTGCTTCGAGGGTCGCTGGACCATCGCAAAGCAACCCGACGACAACTGGGTTCTGGTCTGCGACCCAGACGGTACTGATCCAGGCGATACCGGCCCAGACGATAGCGCATGGCAAATGGGAACCTGCTACACTACGGTGCTCAATACCGAGACGTCCTCTCATCTCGACACCTTGGAAGCGTGTGACAGGCTGGAAGTCACTGTATGCGGCTTCTCATGCGTCACCGACGCCCTCTGCGGCCCCTCTTGCATCCTGAGCGGCAAGAAGGCGGAAGCTGAGAGCACGCGTGTTAAGTTCGAAGCCGCCTGTAAAGCTGCGGACGCCAAAGGCGGGACTATGAAGCGTTACGACTCTAAGGCCGATGCCGAAGAAGCTTGCCTTGATTAGAGTAAGGTAGTCGACTTGAGGCGAAGCATGGGGGCGCCTTCTGAAGAGATGTCATGGGTTCTCGACCCCTTTTTGTTCCTCATCCATTCTTTCTTTCTTGCTTGCTTGTTTGCAATGTTTCAAAGCACTTTTCGCGGACGAAATGTCATTGTCGTCGCCATCTGATATGAATGCTCCCGAATTACGAATTGAGAATTCCTGATCCGTTCGGAAGATCTGTCCTCCCTCTTTTTAGCCTCATCGTGCACGTTCATGTCCCTTGACCCAAGTCTTTGCAAGTAATCAGCTTCATTTTCGCTCCAGCAACTATTCCACGAATCAGTCAGGTCTTTGGGCCTTCCTCGATGGATCTTGGGAAGTGTGCTAAAAGTGCTGCGCCCCTAAAGGTCGTGCTGCAGTAGGCCGCTATCTTCCATTAGCTGTACGAGGCGCCTCATCTCACCATCGGACCAGCTTTCTCATAGGAAAAAGAGAGCATGCAATGCAAAGCGATGGAAACTCCGCGGCCGTGGGCCCGAATTTTCCAAGAAAGACAAGCTATACTGATGTTGATGCTGCTCTAGAAGAACCCGTGCCAAGATCATCATCGTATTCTCCAGTCATTATGAGTATATTTCCCTGCTAAATGGGGAAGCCTCTTCGGGGAACAAATCCGCTCGTTATTGGCATTGAGAACACGGCTTTAGTAATTCCCAATCGAGAGCTTTTTGTTTGGACACAGGTGAAGGTGGGATTTCAATAGAACTTCTGATATGTGCTATATCAGTGCTTGTTATGCTCTTTTCGATAAATATCATTCGATCGAGGAATCGCAGACTGCCCCTATGGAATAGTTACTGACTTCACATCTGTCGGATTGCTGCTGACTGATATACCTCTTGATTATTACCCCGCTTGAAATAACCACCATCAAAGCCGATCCTTTGATAGCTAGAGCCTAGCTCCAAAAGCGTTTCGTCTTGTCATGATGTACCTCTGAGGCACGGTCCGGAATTGGAGGAACTCGGAAACGTCCTGCAGAAGACTCACCAGATCATGCATCAACCGGTGTCTCATTCCTTCTCAGGCCCGGCCATACCCTTATCAAAGCACTACACGTATACATATATGTAATTCCAGACCTAGTACCTTTTAACATCATCCTCACCGAAATCATCCACACTCTCAGCTCGATAAGCTCCTACTATCTCCTCTATCATCATTGACCCTTACAAAGGAAGACTTACGAAAGAACACATACGAAATACAGCCACAGAACCCTACCCTACAGATATAGAAAACCATTCTCTACTCTGCCTCAACTGTGGAATTGAATCTCGAAGGAGAAGGAAAGCCATCCCATTCGTGGAAAAAAGTTCATATTGGTTTCAAAAGTCATCATGATGAAGAGCTCAATTATAAATATATCTGCCTCCCAAAATCAAAATCAGAAAGCCTCTGCCAAGTCAAATCAAAAAGCCCCTCCAGTAAAAGAGAAAACAAAGCCCAAAGCCCAAATTGGTATCTTGTACAAAGCAAAAATCCTTTCATCACCTTCTTGCCATCCGTCCATCCATTCGTCCCTTCCCCTAATCATTCGTTTCATCGATCCGACCATTCCATTCGTTTTTTCCAACGAACCTTTTCCTTCTTTTCCGAAAACAAAAAAGCCCCCAAAAAAACACCCTTCGAATGGGGAATCTCAACTTCCCTCTTTTCGCCCAAAAATGCCGTGATCCAATCCGACCAGAATCCCAACACGCAGATACCTAGCATTTCCGAAAACCTCTCCTCATCAAGCCTCCATCCCCTCACGATCTCCTACAGCAGCCATCCTCAACCCCCCCTCCACCTGAATCCCGCCCCTCACCCACTCCACCCCCTCAATATCCCCCAAGCCCCTCCTCCCCATCCTGACCTTCCTCAAAAGCCCCTCCACACACTCCCTGCCGCCCTCCCACCCCATTCCCCGTTCCCCATCCCACTCGCCCTCCTCATCCCCAAACCGGCACCAAATCCAATCACACCTCGCGATCCGATGTGTATTCCTGCTGCGCTCCGGTTTACCAGGCGGGGTGTCGAAAGGCAGCCGACCTTCCATGAGAGCGTACAGGAGCACGCCCAGCGCCCACGCGTCGGTGTAGCGGCCGTCGTACGGTTGGCCTAGTAAGATCTCGGGTGCGGCGTAGTCTTCGCTGCCGCAGCGGGTGGTGAGGAGGGGGGATTCGGGCGGGTCGGGGATGCGGCGGGAGAGGCCGAGGTCGGTTAAGGTGACGAGAGGGGTGGGGTGGGTTGTTGGTGAGGTTATGGTTTGGAGTTGCGCGGGGGGCAGGTTGACGAGCACGTTTTCCAGTTTGATGTCGCGGTGTACGATCCAGTGCGTGTGCAGGTAGCGGACGGCGGAGACGAGCTCGGCGAACATGCGTTGGACCATGGCCGGGGTGAGGATTTCGCGTTTGGAGGAAGCGAGTTCGAACAGGTCGCCGCCCGGGCAGTGCGTGAGGACGAGCAGGGTGCGGGTTTCTTGGTATTCGCATGCTTTGAGGTGGATCAGGGAGGGGTGGGTTATGCTCTTCAGCATTTCCACTTCTCTTCGTAAACTCGTGTCGATGCGCTCCTTGTCAGCTCCTCCTGCGGGTCCGTGTTCGACGATCTTGACGGCGACTACTCGCGCGGGATCCAGAGTCTCTTCTGCGTTGGGTGGCGCGGGATTCGATTTGATTTTTTGATCTGTGGCCAGAACGACTTTGGAGAACGTGCCTTGACCGAGCTGGCGCAGTTGTCTGAATTTCCGCTTGCGATTGTTGATCCCACAGTGTATTTGCAGGTAGATGGCGGGAGTACCATCTGCATTCAACTCCTCGGTGTCGTCTTCAGGCTCATCGCTCTCGGCAATGCTCGTATTACTAGCAGGTGGACTGGGCATTTGTTTTGGCGCGCGGGAATCTTGAGTGAGACCACGCTGTGTTGCGAGGTATGCTTCACGCTGCATTCGGTATTCCGGCAACTCGAAACTTGGTGCATCGCCCGGTCCGAATGTGACATGTCGTTGGCGGACATTTTGCAGTTGCTCAGGCTGGAAGTCTGAAATGCTCCGGTTCCGCGTGTGGTGTCTGTGGCTTTGATGCCGGTTCTCTTGGGTTGCGCCGGTGTTGCGGGCCATTGAAGTCTCCACTGCCGTGGAGACAAGACTTCCATATCCCTTTTTGCGCTTTGATGGTGTGGTGGGAGAGCCTAACACCGGAGAGGATGCTTTTGTGGGTGTTTGCTCTTCTGTAGATCCACTGCGAGAGTGTCCCGGTGTGGTCTGCCGCGTGCGTTTCCAGGGAGCTATTGACTCACTGCCGACGAGTGGGCTAGGTAATGGTGTGAGGTCGGACATGGTGGCGAGGTATGGCGATGGGAGGGTAGAGTTCGCGGAGCCTGGCGAGAGGGATGATGCCATGCTAGCAGTGGAGAGATTGGAACGAAGCGAGGAGGCTCTCGCAGGTAGAGAGTGAATGGCCGGGGAGGTCAGTGAGGTGTGAAGTCTCGCCGGAGCAGGCGCCTCGTGTATGGCTGGTGTGTCTCTTGGTGACTTCTCCGGAGTCGCAATGTCGGTGTTGATGGTCAGGCCCACGCTGGCCGGGGTGAACTGAGGGGCCTGAGTGCGGTGGACGAGGGGAGGGTGGTGGACGCCCGTGTCTATAGTGGGGGGGAGGGCATGTTTGTGGTTGTGCGCATGTGCCGAGTGGTTCGTATTCGTCAAACGAGGCGAAGGCTCAGCTGGAGGGAGAGTGTCTTGGTGTTTGTCTTCTTGGGAGATTGAAGGAGTGGGAGTGCCGTCCAGGTGGTTGTGCACCTTGCTGTCGTTGCGCGCGGGGGTGGAAGACTTGATGTCGTCGTTTTCTTGAGAGTGGTGCTGAGAGTGAGACTCGTCGCGCGCCTCGGCGGCGAGAGAGTGGTGGGAGGAGGTGTTGTCGCTCATGCTCCCTCGGAGATGTGGCAGTGGGAGGATAGTGAGGGTCGGCGGGCCTTGAGGCGGCAGGCGGCTGACGTCTGGCGCGGCTAGTGGAGGTAACTGGGAGTACTGCCAGGCTACTACTGCAGGAGAAAGGCTACTAGCAGGCTTTGGAGGGGCAGCAGCAGCACGAGCAAAGGCAGAAACAGCCAACAGCCAGCAGCCTCACGGGAGAGATGAGTAGTGAGGTAAATCTGCAGCGAGCGGCTAAACAGTAACAGCGACAGCGACAGCGACAGAGCAACAAGCGTCGCGCGCAAAGCTTCCACTCGAGGCTGGCCAGACACTGACAAACGTGGGGTTGAACGCCGAACCAGCAAAGGCGCGAGGAGACGAACGATCCATGGTCCGAACGCTAATGATTGCCTCTGATCCTCGCCCTAACCCTCGCCCGCCCTATCAAACAATCGCTTTATCCTTCCTTCGTTATTGCCACTATTGCCACCCTACCCGAGCACCTTCTTTGTTCTCGTCCATTCACAGTCCTGCTAGAGCCCACCGTCTCTCCCAAAAGGGAAAGCCGGGAGGGTCAAGCGCGTGGTTGAAATGAATTCCATCAACTTCCTCGACAAGGGTGTTTATTAATCTCCGTGTCGTGTCGAGCATCCTAGCTAGGGCTGTCTGTGAGTCAATCTAGTCAATCCATCCTACTGCTATCTACAGTATGCGGTAGATGATTATGAATAATCGTCTTCTTCATGCTATTATTATTACATGCAGCTCTAGCTGGATCTACGGTAGCCAAGACCAACAACAATCTCTATTACATGTACAATCTCTATTACATGTATGCACTTCATCCTCGGTGCTGCATGTGCTGACTACATGAACGCCCGCTGCTATTTCCATCCCAACAACGGCGCTAGTCCTGTCAATGAGGAGAACATAGATTGGCTTGGCCAGCATCCTTCCTCGTGCAGACAAATTTGACGTGCGTGTATGTCTCGTCTCGGCCATGCGGCTCTGCGACACGAGTGGGTACGCTGGGTACGACAGCAAGAATGCATGTCACGCACACGCGGCGCGTATGATCTGCCGCTGCAATATCAATAGTGCGTGGATTCGTCAGACGGATGATCGAGCTGAAGCCAGCGCGAGGCCATTTCGCTTTGGTCATGACGCTTCATCACTCTCTTCCGTGAGAACAGACGCCGGGTTTTGACTTTCTCTCCCCGCAATCGCTGGCCGAGCCTCCCGCGGCTTGCTTGCGTAGCTCCCGCCGCACGCGAGAGTCAAGGAACATGTCGAGGCCTGTTCGTGGAATGTGCCTAGCTAGGTAGATACCTTATCCATATCTCTTCAAGGTCACTTCACCACTGAATGAAACCCCTCTTCCACTCCTCTCTTCCACCCAAACCAAACACAACAACAACCTCACCCCAACAATGGCAGACCCCTTCGAGGTCCGCATGCGCTTCACCTCCCTCCTCCACCACCTGAACGCCAGCACCAACTCCGCCCTGAAAACCGCCCACTACGCCCTCCGCCACGCCCCGCACGCCGAAGACCTCCACTCCTGCATCCTCGAGCAGCTCGACCGCAACAACCTCAACTCCCGCGCCAACATCATGTACTTCCTGCCCGCGCTGTGCGATGCTGCAAAAGCCCACGACGAGTTGGCGTATGTGCGCATGATGGAGAGGGATATTCTGCGGATTGTGGATCTCGTAGCTCCCGCGGAGGGCGGTGGCGCGGCGAACGTGCGCGTCGTCAAGAGCGTGCTCAAGGCGCTAGAGGGGAGGGGATTCTTGCAGGCCCAGACTGTGGGCGAACTGGAGGAGTTTCTCTCAGGCCGCGACACTTCGGGCGCGACTGGCTCGCCTGCGCACGCTGAGGGGCAGGATGACGGCACGTCTTCGCTGGCGCGCAACACGCCTGCGTCTGTCAGGGAGCCTTACACCGCTCCCGCGCCGGCTATGAAGCTCGATAAGAGGCAGGTCGAGCAGAGGATTGAGGAGGATAGGGAGAGGCATAAGCGCGCGAGGGAAGGGATTTGGGCGATCAGCCAGGTGGAGAGTGATTTGGCGGTGGATAAGGAGAGGGACATGATGTGGGATGGCACGAGCGATATGGAGGATGATGATTATGAGTTGGCCAAGGAGGAGGCGGATCTGAGGAGGGAGTGTTTGAGGTTTGAGACGGTGTGAGGGATGATGAGAGGTAGGATGTTTGATCTCTTGCGGCTTTTAGCGTAGGCGTTTTGGGAGGATACCCTTGTGTATGTTTGGGGATTGTATTGAGGCATCTTTGCTTTGTTTTTTCTTTCTTTCTTAATTTTTTCTTTCTTTTTTTGCAGCGTTGTTGAGCTTGCCATATGACAAGAAGCGCGTTCTTACAAGTAAGATGAGATCAGGCTGAGGGGATATTTGCGAAAAAGATGCAAAGACTTTGGTGAAATATTTCATGGAGGAAAGGTTGCAATGCACTTCAAATCTCGTCATATGGACTAGGATGTTGAAGGTCTTGAACCACCCTGCTGGTGGACATTTTGTATGATACATGAAATTCTTGAATTTGTCCTGATGGCCAAGCTTGTCTCCACGCGCATCCAATCCAGCAAATGAAATCCAGTTTTGCTTCGTAGGCTAGATGTAAAAGGAGAGCGGACTTCTTGTTGTCGGACAAATTCGCTTTTCGGATTCTGCGCAGGCGAGAACGGAGTTCCTCGCCTGGTCGATGCGATATTGGCATTCACGTAGCCAACACAGGCCTCCGCGCATTGCCATGCATCACTGAGATCCGCGTCATACTCGTGATGATCGACATGCTCGCCAACCACTCTGGCGCACCAAATCTCTCTCCAATCCCCCCAACTCACTTCAACGAACATACCGATCCATAAAACGCTTGTGAAAATCGCTCCTCAGCAAATCATTCACAAACTGCTTCTCCTTCCCTCTATCCTCCGTCCCCCTCGCCTGATTCTTGAACACAACATCATCATCCCACCTCCTCTTCACCCCATACTCCTGATTAGAATTCAGCAAAGGATTCCCCAGCGCAATGTCTTTCTCCCGCTGATCTTCGTCTTTCTTCGCTTTCTCCGCTGCTTCTTTCGCCGCGGCTTCCGCGCGCTCGGCTTTGATCTTCGCCAGCTCGCGCATCAGTTCCGCTTCTTCGTCGTCGTCGTCGTCGTCGTCTGAGTCTTCTTCCGATGATGCCGAGGAATCCGAGTCTGCGTCAATATCCTTGTTCTCTTCCAACACCCTTCGCTTCTTCGCTTCGTAATCCTCTTCCTCTTGCCCTCCCTCCTCACTCGACCCATTCTCAATTTTCCTCTTCACCCCTCTCGCCTCCTCACCCTCATTCTCACCACCCTCGATTGCAAGCTGCACCCCTTCCCCCTCCCCCTCCTCATCATCAGCAACCTCCCTCCCCTCTTTCCTCGCAAAATGCCTCCTCTCATTCCGCAACAGCTCCGCTCGCAGGTCGCGCTTGGCCTGCTCGCTCGGCGCGCCTTGCGTCGCTTGCCGGTACTTGAGAATTTTGTGCGCGGGCAGCAGGCGTTGGTGGTAGGCTTCGCCGCGCGCGGCTTCTTTGCCGCGGGCTGGGTCGAAGGTTGGGCGGTGTGCTGTGGTCATGGTTGGTGTTTGTGGTAGGAGTTTGTGCTTGGGCGGGCGCAGAGGATGTGGAAAAGCGTGCGATCCGAGAGCGCGCTGTTAAGTACTGTTGGTAGCTGAGTGATGTTTTCTTGAGAAGTGGTGAAGTGATGTAGTAGTAAGGTACGGCAGTGAAGTCAAGGTAGAGTGCCTGGGTCGGCTTTTCCCGCAAGCGCAGATCGAAAAGAATGCGCCTGGCAAGCTCACGCTGGGGTTTGGAGAAGAAGAAAGCCGTGGCGGGATATCAATCGCAAACATTTATTTCGACTCTGACATCACCAACATAAAAAATCAACAAAAATCGCAAAGCAGTCATCCAGCATGCCTCGCGAATCAGAGCCCTCCAACAACGCAAAGTCATTCCTCCTGCAAGCTCTCCGCGAAAACGTCCGCTTGGACGGCAGGGCTTTTGACGAGTTCCGCCAACTCGACCTGACTTTCGGCGACGAATATGGCGTGGCGACCGTGCAATTGGGCAAGACTAGAGTGATGGTGCGGATTTCTTCAGAGGTCGTCAGGGCGTCCGCGGATCGAAAATTCGATGGCGTTTTCACCATTTCCACTGAGCTGTCGCCTATTGCTTCGCCTGCTTTTGAAGTTGGTCGGTACGTCTACTTGCTTTTTTTAATCATCCATACTTATGGTATTATCTCATGAAAGAACATCACTAACACTCCCCCCAGACAAGACCAAGCCGAAGTCCTCCTCTCGCGCATCCTGGAGAAAACCATCCGCCGGTCCGGCGCCCTCGACACCGAATCCCTCTGCATCGTCGCCGGCCAGAAATGCTTCCACGTGCGCGCCGACGTCCACGTCCTCGACCACGACGGCAGCCTCGTCGACGCCAGCTGCATGGCTCTCGTCGCCGCTCTGATGCACTACCGCCGTCCGGACTTTGAAGTGCGTGGCGAGGACGTCGAGATTTTTGACCCTAGAGATCGCGAGCCGATTAAGCTCTCCATGCAGCATCAGCCTTTTTGTATTACTTTCGGTTACTATGAGGATGGCTCTGTCATGCTTCTTGACTCCACGCTGTTGGAAGAGCAGTGCAGGGAGGGCGAGGTTATTATCAGCATGAACCGCTTCGGTGAGGTTTGTCAGATTGCCAAATATAGTGGCGAGCCTGTTGATGGAATGAGTGTTCTGAGCTGCATGGACGCGGCGCTGGCGAAGGTCAAAGTGCTTGACAAGTTTGTGCATGCGAAACTCAAGGAGGATGAGAAGCGAAGGGATGCTGGGGGTTTGATGGCTGAGCTGAGTGCTGAGAACGAGCGATAAGTGCTGGAGCCACTTCTGGTCAAAATACGGCCCCTACGGCTTGGAGGGAAGCCGTTCAAGCAAGGATGAAAGTTGTAAAATCCAACATGTGCGGCAGTATCTACTGCTGTTTGCACGATACGCCACTGGTCGAGCCATGGAAGCCCCGAAGAGTATGGACGAAGGCTTCAGAAGCCAGGAGAATGCCGCCGCATAAATTCTAGGCGCCACCGGCGAGTGATAGGCAAGGGAAATCGTGGTGGCCAGCGATGGCAGATGTATGGCACAAAGAGCAGCAATGCAGCCTGATGGAGGGAACTCCATACCTCGGCCTCATTATAAAGTAATTGAAGCCGCAAAGAGGGCATAGTGTTGAGGTTGTCATGAACATCTGTCACACCCAACTTTGGCTCAGAATACTTTCCAACGCCATTGCTTTTCTTCGAGTCTTCACTGCGAATATTCCATGAAATGTGTTCTGAACTGCGGTCATGATTTCTGGTGTCGTTTCACCGCGTACATGGAATGTGAACCACACCGTTGACATGGCATAGGACGTTCAAGATCTGATGATGTCTATCGAGCCATCGAAGCCTCGGAGCCTACCATGTTCGTTGACGCAGATAATGGCAGAGTCCACAGCAGCCTTGGCGAGTACAAACAATGAAAAGACCTTCTTTAGTTGCTGCCTAATTAGGGCAATGCTATCACGGCAGGGCAAAACATTTCCGTGGCGCGCTCGTTTGCCCCTCATCTGCATGCCACTCACCAGCAGTGTGAAGAGTGCTTATCGGAAAGGCACATGGCCATCTATCCAATCTGCTTGTGAGGTTGTAACACGTACATATGTATACAGACTACCATCCTGGTCTCTTCTACCACTTCAGCCACATTCGCTTGTAGGCTGAATTTGTGTTGCGTGTTGTGGTTGGCGGATGGTGTTTTGTTCAACGTCATCCCATGACGTATGATGGGATGGCGGATTATAACAATCGCTGCGGTTGCACTTCGATTATGCGATCTACATCTTTACGATTCAATCTCTACTTGACATCGAATATACAAATCATCAACCATGAACAACAACAACGATTCTGGCGTCAGTGGTGCGGTCAAGACTGGCACTTCCACCGTCCGTTGCCCCTCCCCAGCTTCACGACATCACTTCTCGTACTTACACCTTCACAGCTCGGCAACGCCGTAGGCGGAATCACGAAGACTGCCGGCGGCCTTGTTGGAACCGCCGGCCGTGGTGTTGGAGAAACCATCAACAACACCACCGGTACCAAGGCTGTGGGAGATGGCCTCCAGGGAATCACCGGTGGCATCGAAGACGCTGGCAACTCGGCTGGAAAGGGCGCTGAGAATGCCGGGCAGGGAAAGAAGTCTTGGTAGACTCTTCTTCTTCTTCTCGCAAGACTGTCTTATGAGATTTGGGGAATGGAAAATTTGATGATGAATGATACTTGCTGCTTTATGTAATGAAATGAAGAGTCCTTGAGAACTCATTTGATCCACCCAAGACTCGCTAGTTTCGAGGCCCCTTCACCTTAACAGCCTGCACGAAGACCTCCACGGACTTCTCGTCGTCTTCAATGAACCGCCTGAAAGTCTTGTCTTTGCCTTCATCTTCCACTTCCCGAGTCAGCGCTGCTCTCGCTTCCGCGAGCTCGATTTCAACTTGGTTCAGACGCGCGGAAGTGGGCTTCAGAGTCAACTTGACCCATTCCGCGATCGCGCGCGAGTTCGCCTGATCGAGGGAGCCATAGATCTCGTCATCGAGGGTCTTGAGAGTTACGCCCAGTGAGTCGAAGAGGTCATCCTGCGGCTTGTTGATGATCTTGACCTGTACACAGTACATTGTCTTCGGCAACCAGCCTTCCTTGCTCTCGGGTACGACATGCTGCTGGAAAGTAAGCAGGCGCCTGCAAACCCTGACCTGAGTCGTTCCGGAGTCAGATTCGCGGGTCAGCAATACCATGCCGTTGTGGTCTCTCTCCTGGCGGAGAGAAAAGTTCTGTGCACCAGTGAAGACTTGATTGCCTTCAGGCGTAGCGAGCACGAAACTCGAAGCCAGAGCGTTGGCATCCCAGAGCTTCTCCCGAGTAACACCATATTCCCTCCACTCCATGTCTTCCACTGAGGCTAGATTCTCCATTAGCTCCTCAGTCAGCTCCTCAACGTCAAAGTCGCGACGTTCCAGGAAGTACTCCCAGTGCACCGTGTCTTGATCGGTGATTGGTGAGCTTTCACGATCTGTGTCTTCCGATTCTGTTTCAGTGTCCTCCAGAAGCTTTGCCACGTGACCAAAGTAGATCTGTGAGGACTCATAGTCGATCGTCTTGCCGCCTTGGGTAGGTCGTGGTGCAACAAGGGTATGCGGCATCGGTGTGGAGGCGTGTGATGCAGCGACCACCGGCTTTGGATCCGCCATATCTCCCTTCACGATCTTTCGGAAAGGTCGCGTGTCCAGTGGTGCTGCTTTTTCCGGCGCCTTCAAGCCGACTAGTCGGTTGAGCTCCTCTTCCGCTCCCTCTTCCCCATCGATGACGCGCTGGCACAAGTTCTCACTGATGTCTTCGGTTTCGATGGATTCCTCGACAAAGCGCAATCGCTTCCGCATTCGATCCTCCGAGTGGAACGTTGTTTCGGGCAGTTGCTCATATTGTTCGCCGACTTTGGACCACGGAAGACCTTGCTGCCTCCATTTGTAAAGCTGAAGGTCACTCGCGACGATTGGCAGGGAGTTGTGGGCTTTCTTCTTGATGATGACTTTGGAAGGCTTCGGAGGCTTCTTGCCCATGAATCTTGCAGCTGTAGCTGAGGAGCTAGTTGGCTCGTATGGATGTGTGACCGTCTTGGGGACCACTTTCCGCATGGCTTGAACCCCATGTGTGCTATTGAGTGAGAACGGTCCAGATGGTTTCTCGACGGGGCTAGCTTCTGCTTCGTCGGTATCTTGCGAATCGTGCTCAAGTGGAGCCAGTCGGTAGTTCAAGTCTCGAAGATGTTGTGTATGTGCGCGGCTGCCTTGTTGAGATCCTGTTGCTGCTTGACGAGGGAATATCTGATCGCTCGGCCTCTTCAGCTTGTTAGCGGCCAAGGCCCGCTCAGCTCGGTCAATCGTGTCCTCACGACGAAGAGGCTGCGCATGCTTGTGCTGAGATCCGGGGTCGACGACTGGACTAGCAGTTGACGATGGAATCGTCATGTTGTGTCTGGCATTTTGAAGGCGTGCCTTCTGGCACATTGCTTGAAATTTATTTCGGTTTGAGCTTTGAAGTCCGCTCTTGGACTTAGGGAAGAATGGATTCACAGTGCTTCGCTTTGGAAAAGCCCTGCGAATTTTCATATTGCTTTCCGCTGTCAGAGTAGTTCGTTTGGGTGGTAAGTGAGAAGAACCGCGGGATTGATGCCGCACCAGAGATGGATGAGTTCCATCAGCCAAGTCACGCCCTGGGTGCTTGGATGAATCCTCGATCGATGGGATGGCTACATCCCCGGTCTCTGGTGCGGGGGTCCTAAAAAAGACCTCGAAGGCTTTGGGTCCGAAGTAGCAGCATCGATCTTGTCCGCACCGTCAGGGTTCTTTTCAGAAATCGCCGGGGTAATAAGACCTTTGTGTGTTTTGTCTCGAGCAGCTGCTCTCATGTCTTGGCTTTCTCCCTGAAGGCGGGCCAGCTCGAGTCTGGCAGGTGTGTCATGTTTTGGACGATTGACAAGATTTTCCACACTTTGGCGTGTGTCTTGTCTGTCTTCCGGTTCTGCCTCGCCCTCTGAATCGCTATCCTCCTCTTGCAAGAATGGGCCAGACTTGCGAGGTGGGCCACAAGTAGAGGTGCCAGTAGTGGACGGGCCTTTGGGAGAGCGAGAATCGAGAGTGACTGTTGGCGTACTTCTAGCAATCGGTGTGCCTGGCCGAGGTTCCGAACGAGTGCTGGACATTGAGGCACGCCCGCGAAAAACTTGATGGCTTGAGCTCGTTGATGACTGTGTGGTTCGCCTCTGCCTACGATCTGGCGGTTTGATCGGAGGTTTGCTCTTATTGACGATCGGCGGCTTCCTTGGGTGGGCTGCTATCGGCGAGAATCCACGGATGAAAGTACGCGGAGGGCTAGGGGACTTGCGCCTTTGGGTGGTCCTCGAGTCGTCGTGAGCACGAGGAACGAATTGGCGCTCTGGGAATATCGTCTGCTCGTTATTGTCCTCAACATCGGAAGTCAGATCAATCACATCCATCTCGCCATCCTCGTCTTCAGCCGCGCGCGAAGACTCATCCTTCTTGTCCTTCGATTGCTTTTTTGTGCTTGGTCCGTATACGGGCTCCTCATCTCTCTGCCGCTTTTCTGATCTCACCATTGGCAACACCGTTTCCACTTTTGCCGGAGCTACCGCATGCTTGTCAATGTCGTTGAATGTCCATGTAGCCTGATTTGCTAGAAGGTCCGAGATTCCGGCTGGCCCGCTAGGCGTGTGCCAATCTCCATTTGAGAGGTTGTTCGCGCTCTGAGGTGGCGGCCGAAGAAGCTCCCGCTTTGTCGTCTGTGGCTCTTGGTAAGCTCGCCGTTCTACGTTGTCAAAATTGAAGTTCACCATGGTGGGCGCTCGGGCAACGAAGTCGGCTTGATTGCTTTCCGATAAACAGGTAGATGGGCAGGGATGATTGATGTTGAGTGTATTGGCAAAGTGCAAAGGTAGCCGCTGTGATGGATTAATGGCACCCGTCACATGCACCACGCGCGGACTTGGCAGCACGTGATAGACTGGCTGAGTGAATTGACGTATGTTGTTACACCGGTCTCGAGGGCCCTCTCAGAGACGGATTCCGAAGCAGTTTTAGATCAGATGGCTCACGGGTTTGGACCTCTGCTTGTTTGTCCAGCGGACTCTCGAGTTTGGCGAGAGAAGTGTTGCTTGCACTTGTGGTAAGGTAGTAAGGACCGTGAGCGCTTACTCATTCACTCCGGTAGTTGACGGAGACTCATGCTGAGGATGATGTAATTGGTAGTGGTGGTGGTGGTGGTGGTGGTGGTGGTGGTGGTGCAGAACACAGAGAATATAAGTGTCGCTGCTAAGCCGCTGCGGATGTCGTGGGCTCAGTGCATGGATCGTAGGAATAGTAAATGTTCACCGCTCGTATCGGCCTGAGTGGCTGAGGCATCCCTGGACGACGGCGGTGGTACTTGTGGTGATGAGGGAAAGGTGGCAGTGATAAGCTGCTGCTGGCGAGGGAAGAGTTCGTGATAAAGCAACGTGCAAAGAACAAAGGTGCCGCTGCTAAGCCGTCGAGGTTGTCGTCAGCTCAGTGTGCACGTTGCGTGAGTGCTTTTAAGCCGCTGCTCCATCTGTCTTCACGTGAGATGCCGCGGCGAACATCGCTCGTTGACAAGTCGTCGCAACTCGTAGTCCTGCACGTGCATCCGTCACTTGCTGTAGTACTTGTACCGGGACATCGCAGAAACTTACACACCCAGATGTACAGCAGGACGTACTGCACCTCATTCAACAACTTCTCAGAGCTTACTTTTCCCTTCCTTCTCCCGATTTTCTTGCGCCATCCTCAACAAAGCATACAAGCTCTGCAATCTCGGCATCTCAATCCCCTTCTCCCTCGCAATCCTAATCGGATTTCCCAAAATGACTTCCAACTCCATCCGCCTCCCTTGCTCCCAATCGATTGCCATACTCGGCTTACTACCCGAAGCGTTTTTTTGCGTGCTCTTCAGGATCCTCTCTGCAGTTGCCAGATGTTTCGGCAAAGGCTTGCCCAGCACTTTCGGCGCCGTGTCCAGCACTTCGTTCATGACGCCGAGCAGGTGGCGACTGAGCTCGGGATCATTCGACATGGCTTGGTTTGTGCTTCCACCGGAGAGGGTTGAGGACGGGTTCATGGCAGCGTTGATGGCAATTTTGTGCCAGCGTACAAACTGCAATCCGGCGTGGTCGTAGGCTTCGGCGTCGGAAATGCCGCCTTGTCGGAGTAGGTCGACGAAATGGGCATTATGCTCTACTGCCGTATTGTCTGAGCTTTTGGGTCCAGATCCGCCTTGGTCCAGATGAGGTAAGAAAGGACCAATGGATATGCGAGTCCAGCGGTTGTGCGCGATAACTCCGTGGCTCGGCTGGGCGGCGCTGACAATAGTCACGGCACTGAGAACGCACGTTTGTGGGAATCGCTTTTGATACGGCTCTTCGACGCCCAGGCCATTTTGTACAAGAACAATGGATGTGTCTTTCCCAACAAGCCCTTCGAGGAGGCTGCTGTCGTCTCCCAGATCGGGCAGCGCTTTGGTGGCGACCAGGAGGTAGTCCCAGCCCACGGCCGCTTTTCTTGCCTCTTCTGGACTGGAGAAAGTGTGTTCGGGTTTGAAATTGTAGGTCTCGTATTGAGGCGATGTGACCTTGAATCCGTTTGCTTTTACCGCCTTGTAGTTGGACCTGCACAGGGCCGAGACCAGTACGTTTGGCGCGCAAGCCAGGCGTGAGCCGTAGAATGCGCCCACGGCACCTGCTCCGACGATGAGTACTCTGGTTGGCATGTTGTGAGAATTCTGAGAGTCTACAGTGGTTGTACAAAATGAATACTGATGAGAACGGCATGGAAATGGAGTTTGGATGTTGTTCGACGATCGCCGAGGTCTGGATCGGCTGTTGCGGAACAGCTCCAGACCCAAATTCACAACACCAATCAAGCCGATGTGAGATCTACCACACGACGAAAATACACAACTTGAATTACCAGATACTAGTGACTATGCTATAAGGACAAGCTACAGTTAAACAGAGTCGGAGAAGTCGGGTTCTGATCACTTGTCATTCGCTAGGGGTATATGAAATTGAAATAATATAAATCATGATCATCAGTATTTCGCAATGTTTGAATCCCCAGATGGCTCTCAACTTTCCGTACCAACTCTCACATCGCGCACGATATTCTCGGCCTCTTCATGCGAAGTACACTCAAAGTCGTATCGTTTCGTCTCTTTCTCGCGATAGACCAAAACACGCACCATCTTCTGGTGTTTCCTACTGACTTTGACGCCAACGATCGAGGACATGTGGATATTTGTCACTTTTCCTGTAGCGGGACCATGTTCTTCAGTGGTCGAGGGTAGAATCTGCAGGAACTCGGGAGTGATGACTAGGGTGCGCGGATGCGAGCCTGAGAAGCTGAGTGGCAATTTGCGCTGAACGTTGTATCGCCGCCCGGGCATTGTGGAGTTGGCGAGGTTCATCATTGACGCAGTGGCATGCAATGTCGATTGTTGTGTCGTGACGGGATGCAGGACGCCGAAGCCCTTCTTGCGTTTGCCATCTTTCGTCGTGGGCGGGGTGTTTGGCACAAGCTCCAAAGGAGCGTTGGGGCTGTTGGAACTGGGAGATCCGGAAAGACCCAGTCCAAAGTCGCCCACGGCACCAAAGCGACGTCGGACAAGGTCAAGATGCAAATTGGAGCCAAGCGCTTCGATAGTCCGATCCGATGGAGCCACAGTCTGCGTCCCACGCACCTTTAAGACGTACAACGCTTTATCCAACCGCAGCCGTGCGCAAGCGATGTCAAAGATTTCAGCAATGTAGGTGTCAGAGGTCGTAGGAACAGGAAGCAGGGTTGTTTGAAACGACTGCGGATCGGTGAAATGAATCTCGACAGTCTTCGCCGCGCCTGTTCGGGGCGTAGAGGTGGCCGCAGGAGCTTGAGGGAGATCTAACAGAGCGGAAGAATCTTTGCGCGTTGCTGCATTTGCGAGTGCGAAGCTCGGACCGGTGATAGGGTTTCGATTGGGCACAAGGCTTGGTGGCGCGGGAGGTGCAGTGTGCTCTGGTACTGTAGACCGGACTGTCGTCAGCGCATCATTTGATGCTGCTCGTTCCGGATTGCTGCCACGGCTTGCTACTGGAGCCAACTCGCTTTCCTCGTCATCACCGTCATCAGCGCCTTCCGCCCTGACCAGTCCAAACTCGTCCCAAGGCTTGTCTCTCATCCTCCTCTGCGGCGGTCGATTGTTATTGCTCGTAAAGTCGGTCACAAGCTTCGCTCGGTCCAAAGCAGGAAAGTCCATCTCCACCTCGCCATCATCTACCATTCTTAACTCCCACTTCTTGAGCTGACGGTCACTAGGCTGCAGAGCCGGCTCCAGTTTCTCTTCATCATAACGGAACAATGCTAGGCCGATGAGATCGCTCACGGCGGGAGGACCAGCATCTGCCGCCTTCGTGCGCCGTATTGGCACCTCGAATGGTTTCGAGGCTTTGTTGGAAAATGCATAATAGATTTTGATCCAGAGTGGACTGGTCTCTCCTTTACCAAATAACTCTGCGTATCTTTGAAAGGCTTTCTCGCCGCTGGTAGCTCCAGCGTTACCTTTCAAGGCTTTGGTGAGCAAACTCGCTGTGGGCATCATGCTGATGGGGCGGCCAGTAGGTAGTCTTGGCAGTTTAGGCAGCTGCTCCCTGGACTTCTTTGGTGAAGATGATGTGGGAGTGATCGCCGGCGGTATGTTGATGTTCTTGTGTGGCGGTGAAGATGTGGTTCCTGCATCCACGCCCATCAATGCTGATGAGGGCTCAGCAACATCATCGTCCTCAGAGTCGTCACCCAGATCGCTGGCTTCGGCGACTTCGACATCGTCCTCCTCGTCTTCTTCGTCTTCGAGCTCTGAATCTTCTGCCTCTTCTTCCGCAATTTTGTCCGCGAGCATGACGGTCTTTTGTGGCCTTGATGGGAGCTTTCTCTTGAAATTATTATTGGTGGCCAGCATATCATTGTCGCTCGACATCTCCGAAGATGTGGTAGTGTCGCGCCTAGGCCGGCCGACGGGCTGCCTGGTCGGCTCGTTTTTGGGAATATTGTTCGCTCGCGGTTGAAGGCCGAGACCGGCAATGTTTGCATCTGCACCATCCTCCCTCAGGCCGATGTTGTCGGGGGGACTTGGGTTTGATCTACGCGCCCCTCGAATAGGCATCTTCGCAAATTTGACACTCTGCGCTGCTGTGTCTTCTTCCTCGCTGTCATCGCTCAAGTCGCTCGAATCGTCCTCCTCCATCTTGTCGCGCTGCCGCCTTCGCCGCCGCTCTTTCTCGCTGAAAACATTGGTACTTATTGTGTCCTGAGATCCTCTGTGTCCACTGATCATACCGCCATGCTCCTCGCCTCGGTCGGTCAGAGGTACGCCACCGCCATGCGCGCGTGTGGGACGTGTGAAGTATTCTGCCGCACCGGTCGTCGGTATGGGAGGGCTGTAACAACGCTTGACGGCGGTGGTGTCGGGTGTCCATCCGGCAGCTCGAAACGCAGGCTCGTTTAGGACGCTGGTATTGAGGTTGATAAGACGCTCGCCGACGCCATCATGGTTGTGGTTGAGATAGCCGAGTCGCAGATTGTAGAGGGTGAAATCGTCGTTCATGAGGAGAGACATGGTAATGAGCGGTGTCTTTTGGAGTGATTGTAGTGATATGCGTGCCTAACAGGCTAGCCGCCGACGATGGTGACAATCACATGCTACACCTGTAAGTGAGGGAAGATTTTAGGACATAGCAAATGCCGGGGAGTGTGGAGTTGGAGGTGGAGGAAGGGAGGACTGCCGCCAAGCAAACAATGATCGAGTGAGGGACATGTCGGCGCGAGTCATGCATCAGCTTCTCCAAGCAACTGGACGTCATTTGCGCGCGCCAATCAAGTACCTTACATACATCTACCTCTATTGTACATTTGTTAAAGATCTTACGCACTACCCAACAATCCCTCGCAGAACAAAGCGACTCCCTCCTGAAAGCGATCATGGCTCTGGTCAACTATTCAGACAGCGAGGCATCAGACACCGAAGCGCCGCCAGCAGCGTCTGCGCCCAAACCGGCGACGGCACCAGCACCGAAACCGAAGCTCATCAACCGCACCGACAGCAAGAAGATCAAGGTCGATCTACCCCAAATCCGACCCGAACCTGGCCAGAGAGATGGTCAAGAGCCAGCATTGAAACGTGCGAGGACTGCTGGCGCTTTCAGTGGATTCAACAGCCTGCTTCCAGCACCCAAGAGGACTGGCCAAAATGCACCCAAGCCTGGCGTAAGCCTGAAAACCAGCTCAGAAGCCGCTTTCAGTCGAACACCGGTCCCCATATTGCCAGGAGGCGAAACAGGCGGAGACGATACTTTGGAAGGACATGAGAAGGAGACATCTGCCGAGAACAAGGAGGAGCAACCCAAGCCAGTAGGCAAGCCGACGAGGTTCATGCCGCTCAGCGTGGCAAACGCGAAGAAGAAGAAGCCTAAGCCTGTCGCAAAGGCATCGACTGCAGACAGCAGTATTGCAAGCTCGAACACATCCGCCAAGCAGACAGTACCACAGCCCAATGCGAAAGCAGAAGAACCATCAAAACCCAAACCAAAGGCTTCCCTTTTCTCATTTGGCGAGCAAGATACTACACCTTCAGATAAGTCCACGGGGGAATACAAGCCGGAATTCTCATCACACGAACCTGATCAAGCCATGGAAGCTGAGTCTACAAATCCCGCACCGATCCCAGCACCAGCGAGCTCAAACACCCTCTCCGACGTCGCCTCAGACCTCGACCTCACTCCCGCCCAGCGACGGCAACTCTTCGGCCGGAACGGCGTGAATGCCGGCAATATCGCACACTTCAACATGGACGCCGAGTACAGATCAAATCAAGAAATGGCAGCTTCGGGAGAGACGTTTGAGCACAGGCAGGTCAAGGCAATCGCTCCTGGAAAGCACAGCTTGCAGCAGCTTGTCAACAATGTCAAGAGCCAGGCAGATGCGCTCGAGGATAAGTGGGCGGAAGGAAGGAGGAATCGTGGTGAGGGTGGAAGCAAGTACGGGTTTTAGGGAAATGATTATCGGTATCAGAATGATGAATTCGCGGTTTGGAACATGGAGCTGGGTGCAGGTCTTGCCGTTTGCTCCCTCCATTGATCCTGAAAAGTACAACGAAAGGCGGGACGTCGTTCTGTCTGCAGCCTGTAGATCTCTGGTTTTGCCATCAACTTCGCCTAGGAACCAGCGGTACTGTTAGCTTGCGGTCACGACAATGGGGAGGTATGAATTTGACCTGCAGGGAAGAGACACGAGATGTTGTGGGATCTTCAATAGAGTCAATGAGATGATGGATTATCGACTCCACACCGTTCGCGCCGTAGATTTGCCTTACTTTCCGACAAGCGAGCGTCATACCGATCTTTAGCTTCTTTGAGGCTGGATGCCACTTTTAGTATGAATCCTCCTCTCCATGCTTCTCCACAGACAATCGTACTGACGACAGTTGCGGATCCGATAGCGTCTCCTAGCTCCTCATTCTTCAAAGCTATCATTATTTTGCAACGCTGTGTTTCTTCTAATGGAAGCACCTGATGGGTTAACAACATCTTGGCCAAGAAACCGGTCGGTTCGCAGGAATCCTGCGATCCCCAGTTTGACGTAGGAGATCTTCGACATGCAGAAGTGGAGTGATTTGGTGGTTATTTTCCGTTGTGCTATGAAGTCTGCTGTGCCAAAACACAGCTATAAAAAGAAACACGAAAGTCTCAGCTGGATCTTAGGGAGATCGATATCATCTCTTACCTTCTCTCACCGATACACTTCTACTCTCACCACAACGATGAAGCTCCTGAACCTCGAACGGATTGCACTCGCCTGCGTAATCCCAGCAGCGCAAGCCTACCATCTCGCCATTGTCTCCAGCGCCACATCAACACCCTCGCGCTGGGTTCCTGGAGGCCGCTTGTCTGGCAACATCTTCGCGGTGCAAGGGTCAAGCTTGACTTGCGAAAATGTTTGCGACTCGGGGACCATCGCCCTCGACTACGACCAGATCCCTACCGTCGCCGATTCATTCTCTATCGTGGATGCTTGCGGCGTCGGAAGGCTGGATCTTTACGACACGGGCGAGACTGGTGAAGGTGGAAGGTCCCATGCCAAGTATGATGTGTTCGTTTCGGGCGGGGACGGTTCGGTAATTGGAACTTGTCGACGTGTGAGCGACACTGGTGTCAATGGTTTGGGCTCTGATGGTGTTGATTGTCCTGGTAAGTGCGAGCGGTCGATGTACACATCATTCTTACTGATCTCGTCAATCAGGGTTTGGGACTTGCAGCGGATGGGAGTTGTACCAATGCGATATCGGTTAGTCTTCAAAAGTTGACAACTACTTACGAGCAAATGCTAATGGATCTTAAAAGACGGTTGTTAGCTTACGTTGCTCGAAATCGACTGATATCCTTTGGTTCCATCGCCAGGCGGCGTTGGCTCTCAAGCTTGCAGTCACGAAGACTACGACGACCGAAAGATTAGATATAGCGCGATGAGATAATTAATAGAAACGAATCGATCTTACAGTGGTGCCAGCAAAATGAGTTCATGCTTCGTGAACAGCGCCGTTGATGCTTCTACCTGCATCATGTAGAGGTTTCACCATCGGAGTTTGTCAGCGTGCTTCAAGGGTTAGGGTTGGGGTGATGCCGGCATCTGAAGATTTCAGTCAACGACAATGCCACGCTGCCAATAATGAGACGAAGTTTTCGATCTCATCAGGGCAAGACCTCGCGACGTCGAAGATATCTGCCGCAACTTGCAATGCGTCTTTGATGTTCATGACATTCGGGATTTGTCGCGAATCTTTGTGGAATCTCTTTTTATCGAACTCGCAAACGCTGTCAGTTTTTGATCAAAAATTGCAATCGATGTCAACCCAAGAAGACTTGCGTATTGAGAGAGTTCATGCAACCAGCTGAGCCAAGATCTACACAAGTAATCTAAAGAAGTCGCTTTGGTTGCATCCAGCTCTCTATTCGGAATTAATCACAAGCCATCGGAGGAGAGTACCGATGTTCGTCGGCGTACGCCGCACTGATCAGCCCCCCACGGGGTCTCCAAAGAAGTTGTTAAAAGAATCCACTCGCCCTCCGTAGCGCCTTGGTTTCTCCTCGCCACGTTCGCTCGGCGCCTGGGCTTCTCCCCAAAAGCTCCCCCGAACCACGACACTTTACTCAGTATCTTGTGGAGGCTGCTTCTGGGCGCTGGCAATTGCTCAAGCTAAACACCAGACAGGCGCAAGGACCCGTAGGTTGAGCATCGGAGACTCTGCTCCGAGAGTCAAACGCACTTCGCTCTCGTTTGCTGGCCTCATGGTTCAATGTGACTGCGATACCAAGATGATGTTTGCGCTCGCGCCTAATACATTCTATGACCGGTGCGCCTCCGAGCAGAGCGTACACTTTGGGTGAGATGAATGCATACTGCAGACATCAATAAAGAAGACAGGAGCCCTGTACTGTTTGACATCTCGAGGCCCTGCAAGAGTTTGCAAAGCTCTCCGGCATACTGATCACCAACAGAAAGAAAATGGCAGGAGGCTCACTTCTCAAGAGCAAGGATGCGAAGAACGATCCCCCGGAGATCTTCAACAGAAGACTGCTGTTTCTCCTGCTCACCATCGCTTGGGCTGGTCTGTTCTATGGCTTCGATCAAGTGAGTTGTCTTGATGTTAAAATGTTCTTCCCGTTGAGACTGACAAGAATCTCAGGGTAACATCGGTGGTATCATGGAATTGCCATCGTTTAAGCGCGACTTCGCATTGGAGAATGTTCCCCAGAGCCAGATTGACAACAGAAAGGTCATTAGCGTCAAAGTTCAGTCGCCCATGCACAAGCTTCTAGCTAACACTTGGTAGGGAAACATCGCTGCTCTGTTCGCCGCTGGAGGTGCTGTTGGTGCTTTGGCGGCAGCACCGGCTTCTGACTACTTAGGCCGCAAGTGGTCCATTTTCCTCTACCTCTGCGTCTTCTGCGTCGGCGGCGTGCTGCAGATGTTCCCAAACTACCCACTCATGCTGGCAGGAAGACTTGTCGGTGGTTTGGGTGTTGGTGCTTGTTCCATGCTTGCGCCTCAATTCCTTTCGGAGAACGCTCCCAAAAGCGTTCGCGGGTCCATGGTGAGCTTAACTTCGATCTGCGGGAGAGACTCCCGGTTCACACGCTGATGATCGTGCAGGTGTGCTCTTACAACCTCTGCATCATCTTGGCTCTCATGCTCGCCTTTTGGATAAACTATGCCGTCTCACTTTGGCCGCACGACCGTTCCTCTCAGTGGCAGACGTCGATTGCTATCCCGTTCGCCCCGGCATTCTTCATGCTGATCCAGATCCCGTTCTTGCTCGAAACTCCGCGATATCTCATCAGAATCGGTAAAAGAGAGCTTGGTCTTAAGAACCTTTGCACGCTTCGAAACCTTCCGGCCGACCATCCCTATATCCAAGTCGAATACCAGGAGTCTGTCAATCAGATCGAGGCGGAACAAGAGCTCCATGCTGGAAATAGCTACGCTCAGATTATCAAGGACGTCTTCACTATTCCTCGAAACTTTAAGCGATTCTTTCTGGCAGTGATGCTCTTCCTGTTTCACAAGTTGACAGGCACTGACTCTCTGAACGTAAGTCTTGAGTCAACACCCTGGTTTGATGTTAATGGAACTGACCCGAAGAAAGTACTTTGCTCCACGCATCTTCCAGATGATCGGAGTCGGCGATGGAGACAGTCTGCTCACAACTGGTGTGTACGGTGTCGTCAAGTTTGTCACAGTCATCTTCTACGTCGGATACCTCGTTGAGAATGTTGGTCGCCGACTTCCCTTGATCGTTGGATCTATCATTCAAGCATCTTGCTTGTTGTACCTGGGCATCTACATCCGTTACGCTGGTGAAGGCGCCACAAATGACGGTGGCTCTCCTCCTCCCGGTGGCATCGTCGGCGCCGTCGCCATTTACCTTTACGCTTTCGGCTGGTCTTTCGGACACAGCGTTGCTTGCTACGTCGTAGCAGCCGAGATCTTCCCTGCCAGAATCGTAAGTCGAAATCCCCCCTTATCGAATGGTTCGCACGAGAGCAAAACTGACAGTCGCTTTTGTAGCGCTCATTCTGCATGTCCTTTTGCTTCTTCACCAACTGGATCGTCAACTTCGGCATCACCCGTGCCACACCCAACATGATCACCGATATGGGCTGGGGCATCTTTATGTTGTTCTCCATGCTCACATACTTCGGCACGGGCTTTATCTGGCTATGCATGCCCGAGACCAAGGGCCGCTCCATCGAGTCCATGGATGACCTGTTCGAGAAGCCGCTCTGGATGATGTGGAAGTATGCATATCCGAAGGAAGAAGACAAGGTCCGCCAGGATGTGCAACAGACGGTCTTCGATGCGAAAGACGTTGATGAGACTGCGAGCCAGGGTGATGGCAAGTCTCCGGAAGTTCTCACCACGGAGAATGTCAAGAAGGTCTGATTGGTTGGCCCTTGGTTGATGAATTCTTCCAAAGCTACACGGCAATGCAGAGCTTGCACATTAGATGTGTCGGCATGAAACATAATCTTACGAATCCATTTCTTATATCGGACATCTCGAATTCGATGGTCATATTCAACCAGTGGTGCAATGGTGTTAGACAATGCATTCGACAAACTTACGGTATGTGAATCCCTCGTCATGCTTGAAGTGCAGCCGTGGCAAAGGCTCAAAATCGTCCCTCGACGTGTGACTGGGGATCTATTGCGACTTTCGAAAGCTGTCATCCCCGAAACAATTGACATGTCGAGTTGGCGCCAGGTCCGTGGCCGTGCTCAAAAAGCCCGTTACGATGTCTCAGCGGTCCATGGCCCCCTGCATGACACCGCTTTACAGTGCATGTATATCACCAGCGCGATATTTTGAATGATGACCGCCACGAAGGTGGTAAAGCAAACAACACAGCATGCTTTGCTTAAGCAGTGACTAAGATCTTACCAGCCACAAAAGGCGCAGTGTTGCGTATTAAGCGATTTTCGCTTTTCGAGCAAGACGGGCACGATTTGCATCGAAAATGGTGAACAATTCAGGTTTCTTCGAATGTGCAGCACACTTGGGTTGTGCGATGAGCACAATCTGAATTGTGCATTTGGGAGCTGGTCCCTTCCGTCTACTCTTCTTGGGTACCTTCAGAGCCATGGAAGGTGGTACTCGGCTTGAAATGCCGGCTCGATTGGTCAAGATGCTAGGTATGCTGGCGTTCCACAACTTGAGGTCGTGAAAGCATCAGTGACTCGTTCCCGAGTCTTTCGTTTATTTGTTTGCTGAGGTAGGTAGGCACTGATTACTTGTGAATCAACAGTTCTCAGCAGCTCCACACACTTCCTTCCACCACGCTTACCACTATGATTTTCTCTGGTCCCGACCTACTTGTTGCCAATTTCGAAATCAGCGCCCTGGTCGTTACGAGGAATGTTTTGACGGCAGATGCCCTAGAGAATGCAGCTTCTCGATTGTTGGAAGCATGGCCTATGCTGTCCTTCCGCACGAGCCTCAGGGTGAGTTTCCAGGCATCCATATTCACATTCGATACTGATGGAATACACACAGCGAGGCCGTGCGTACGAATGCCCGGCTAAGTCGTGCCGCGATGGCTTCTTCGAAGTTCGCATAGTCAATGAATCTATCTTCCCGGCTTTGGCTGCAACTGGAAGTCCCGGCGGTATTGAAGTTCACAACTCTCGACCGCTCGATGTTCTCTTCAGGAACTTGCCAAAGGCACTGAAAGATCGCTTATATCCAAGGGTCCTTGTTATAAAAGCTGTGATTATGCAGGACGCGACGGTCATGAAGTTCACAGTTCAGCACGCAGCGGGAGACGCAACTGGTAGGTATTCGCAAGACACAATCATGTTCGCTGCCAGGCTAAAATGATCATTAGCTCTCTGTAATGCCGCAACAGCCTTTTGCGAAGGTCTTCGGGGAGTCGTTGCTCCACGGCCATCGAGGACTGATAGTCAATATCAAGTCGTCGGAGCCCAGAAAGAAGGACGTCACAGTTCCAAAGCTTCTCGGGCCCAAGAATACCTTTCGACCGCACAAGCCAAGATATGGTGGGACAACTGCACAGGCAGCAAGCTTTTTCCGGCTGTCACAATGGCGAGGAAATGGATAGACGCCTTGCGAATCGCTACACTGTGGCAGACTGTCCATTTCCCTTCCAGTACAGTCGAGCAGTGGGAAAGAGCTGCTCAGGTAGCTGGAGTCAAGGTTTCGGCCTTTGACCTGTTTGCAGCATGGCTACATATGGTGAGTGCAGCTTGTAAAGCAATACTCAATCCTACGAGATGCCTCCTCGCCTCAAACCTTGTATGCGCGAGGCCGACGCTAACACATGTCACAGAACTTGGAGGCCTTTGCACGAAGCATCGATCCCAGGTCGCCTTCAAGATTTGCATTCATTATTAGCGTGAGGGATTCCTTCCGCAACGAAGAAAAGTCATCTGCGGAGTCCTGGAACCCATTCAGCGTTGCATTCGCCTCAGACTTTCCACGAGAGGCCGGGACGAGGAAGGCCCTCCTGATCAAAGGAGCGGCGAATATACGAGAACAAATCTGCGAGATCCGTGATGCAGCGTACAAGAAGGACTATGCCTGCCTTATGCAGCATTCAGCTCGAAGACAGGGACAGCCTCGTCGTATGGGAAATAGACTGCCAGCAACCTTGATGCTGACTTCTTGGTCACATACTCCGTATTACAAGCTGCAGACGTGGGCTGATGGAGAGCATGAGCGGGAGCCAAGCTTCGTCCAGCCTCTGTTGAACTGTTTGGAGTCGCTGCCACTACCACGAGGTCAAGACCGTCAATGTAGTATCTGTTGGCGAGGAAGTGATGGTGGATACTGGCTGACAGCGAACCTGGAGGCAGACTTGTGGCAGCGAATACTAGATATATCTCTGGATGGTTGAGCTTGACCTCATCGGAGTATCGGACTGAATTATCACTCGTGGCATTTGGCAGTGCTACACTCAACGATGATCAAAACCATGACATCATGATAACATCGGCGATCCTAACATCAGCATCATCGTTTTATGCTGACCGTTGCTTCACTACATGTACATGCATTCGCATCTACTCCATCGAAAGACACCAACTACTGCATTGTGAGCATTACCATTTGTTACCTTAGCTGAACGTTGGACACTTTCGTCATGTCGCAAATGTACACCCGCCGCGCATTTTCTGCCGAGTCCGCCCCCAAGCCAAACGGCAACTATTCTCACGCAGTACTGCAACAATCTGCAACCCTTCATGTTGCCGGCTGGATGGGCGATGATCCCAGCACCGGAAATATCGTCGAAGGTGGTATTGGTGCGCAGACCGTAAGTCCAATGACGGCCATCCCTCGAACGACCGAATCAGCACGACTGACCCACCAATTTGACAGCATCAAGCCCTGCGTAACATCCAATCATGTCTAGAAGCTGGGGGCTCGAGTCTTGAAAAGGTTGTGAGGCGAAGGATCTATATCATTGACATCAAACAATTCCGCGAGGTGGATGCAATTTGGGCCGAATGGGTCGGGGAGCCATTTCCAGTGAGCACATGTGTGCAGGTGAGTACTTCCACGTAGCCTAAGTTTCGCGGCGATCACTGACGGGAGTAGGTGAGCGCACTAGCTAAAGAAGGTGCCTTGGTGGAAATCGAGGTTGTGGCGGATGTTTGAGAGACGACTTCACGTGATGAACCGGCAGAAAAGAAGTTGTGGCAAGAGAAGGAGTCTAAACTTTACAAACGCTGAACTTATCTATTCCAGTCCGCGTGCGTAGTGTGACGTTCTCATCCATGCATCAAGCAAGTGATGGCCGCTCCATACCCGATGAGGTTGCTTGACAAACTTTGCAAGCAGGCAACAAGCACAAGTGATAGGACTGTGAATAGTCGAGAACAGCGACTTCGGTATCTGCACGCCACCAGAAGTCCATGGCAGGCATTGGAATGTCGTTCAATCGCTCCTCGAGTGAGCAAAGCATATCCTGGATCAGCGAACTATCCACCTCTTCAGCTCGGAGCCACATCGGCCGCCATGCAACCTTGACTGCGCCATCGTTTGCTTGTGCGGAAGCGACATGTGTATGTGCTGGTAACGACTTGTCCGTCATCGTCTGGTAATGTTCCATCGCATATACGTTGTCTGCAAAATATGCAAGGTACTTGACGTCCCCAAGATGCCAATGAATGCCGCTGAGCGCAGTCAATTTCCGCTCTACCCTCCCACAAACCGTCGGGCTTGAGTGCGAGCTCGGTATACTGCGGATCTCTTTCTCTAGCCTCCGACTTCCGTTTGCTACCAAACGTCCTCTCGGTTGAGCTTGTGGATCTGACAAGCCTACTGAGAGATTAGTCTAAAGCACTTTCATGTCGCTTGGCAAGGATCGCAGTACCTAGACAATGCGACTGACACTCGTGATCCAATCCAGTGACTCGCCGGATTTCTTGTGCAACCGAGAGAGGTGATTGATCGATCTGGCTTCGGGTGGGTTCCTTAAGACATGCGTGGTGCGATGAGTTGCTTGATTTGATGGTGCTGCTTTTGTGCGTTCCGATGAATATATTCTGGTGTTCATTGCAGCCATGGTTTACTCTGTCAAACAAAGTAGATGGCATTGAGAGGTCTTTGGGGACGAGCATTGACAAGCCTATGATCTCCGCAACTGAGAGGTGAGAAGAGCGCGTTGATCGTAGTTTCTGCGAGGGAGCAACTGGTTCAGCAGTTTATCAGTGACGGCGAAAGATCTTGGGGCCTTCGAGATAGATATACTAATGCCCGCTTCTTGAATGCATGTCAGACAAAGCCGCACTGCTCCATCCCCAACAATCCGACAGTCATGAATGCAGGCGTGGCAGGTCACTGACTTCCGGATGTTTCAAGGGACTGCATTGGTATTGGCGTCAAACTGAGGCTGTTATCCAATGGGTCTCCTGCGGTGGCTTTGAGTTTGCAGCAGTGTTGAACGCCACCCAACTGACATTGTTTGCGACTTGATCAAATTGGTGAGCTTTACAGGGGTCTCAATCAAGCCGAACATACACAGAAACCTCAACAGCTGACGTCGAGACCATCAAGAGCAGCTCTGCAGCCTGCAGCTAGGATTTTTATTAAAGTTCTGTGAAACGGCAAACGGCAGCACGGCTGTTATTGCCGATGTGCAGATGGTGAAACTTGGGCTGTCATCTAATTAACTCAATCATGCGTACCCGTGCCACCCGTTCTGATCGCGAGTCTGTTGTGGCCAGACGAACGTGGTTTAAGCAAATATCTGATCTGCGAGCATTCTGCTTTACTTCTATTCGTGCCTTAAAAGGTTCGTTCGTTGGATTGGCGTCGTGCCAAAAGACAGTAACTTAGATGAAGTTACGAGACAATTGTTTTCTCTTTTTCCAGAAACTTCCCCTGCTCGGGCAAGGAACATGAACAGTCGAGAATAGCTTCTCTTTCACTTCGCGCTGAGGGGGGAAACATCTGTGGGAGCTTTATGAGGTGGGTGTGTCGGTTGCGCCCATTATCCCCGCACCATGACTCTCGCTGAGGTAATGCTATCAAACCTCGTGGCTAGGGTGGGTCGGCCCTAGTACCTGGTATATTGCTTCGAACCGGCTCTTCGGAATGCCAAGAGAGAAACGACCTGAGCGCGTGAATGGGAGGTCTTCGAATTAAGCCGGACTATGGTCTGTTAACTCTACATCGTATCTGGTTCTGTCATCTCTGAACAATATCTATCAGAAAACGCAGTTAAGGAGAGTTTGGACTTTGCCTACATCTTCATCTGAGGTCGCATGACTGCCACAGGTGCCGCACTTCTGCCCAGACACGGGACGTTATTGCATCCTTCCGCCCCCGGCAGTCTTCATATGCATGAGGTACCGTATGCATATGCACTGGGGAGCTTCCCCGCGAATTTGATTTCCGTATTCCCGCCACACAACAACAATCCTTCAAGCCTCTCGAGCCTTTGGCCCAATCGTTACGCTTGGTGTTACTACTGAGAGTCTGACTTCGGGGATGAAGCGCGCAGCAAAGAGGATGGTTGCTTAATTGCCATGCGGACGGAATTGGGCGTGCAGCTGCATGTCAGACGCATGCCATCAATTCGACGGCACAGGGGTATTGTTTTGGCCATGTCAGTGAGGAGGACAGAAAGCTGTCTGAAGACTCTACTCTTCGATGTCACGTCATGTCAAAAGCTCGCGCGCAAAAGTCCTTGAACAAGACGCGAGAATCCTTTGCAAACTCCGTAGAGGCATGGTAAAGTTTCGTCTGCCAGAGAGCCTTGACATAACAAAGCACGATGGCAGCATTCAAGTTAATCCAAGGCTTATCTCAGTAGGGTCGCGAAAACCTAGGAGCTCCTTTGAGCACTTATAGGATGAAGGCCATGTTGCCATCCACTCATGTCGGTCCCACCTATGCCTCTCAATCAAGATGTACCTTGTTCGACGTATCTTAAAGCTTCGCGCCTGGATCGATGGTGGGAAACGATAGACGAGCATTTTGTTCCATGACATGGAAATCATAGCATAGGATCGATGGGTGTTGCCATAATGACATTACTTCGGGCCGCTCTGGATACCTTAGGAGGTAAGGAGACAATTGCGGTACGCGCATTTTCTCATCGCGCTATTGAGTTATGGGATAAGTGACAATGAGATCGTGCCTCAATTTGTATAGAGGTCAAGTTCTCTCAGCCACGTCTGGCTAAAGGTTACTTGGCAGTGTATTTACAACTGATCTACTCCTTTGCTGATCTCTCCAATGATATCAGCCAGCTCGCTAACATCGCCTGCGTCTCGAGGCACGAGGTGACCCAAGCCATGATCGTATAGCAAAGCGGTCCTTGGGTTACAGACGTTGTAGAGAGCCACCGATGAGTAGACCAGAGGGTCGCTTGAGCCGACGACATGCAGAGTTGGAACTTCAATCGCGCTTATGACTCCGTCGTTTAGCTTGAATCTAGACGTTTCATTGTCGATGGATAATGGTGGTGCACCCGCAAAGAACACACCAAACTGTTAGCCTGGTTAGTTGTGGTTGCTAAGCTTGTCGTTTTGGGAACCCACTTTGATGGTCCTCGGAACACCCTTCTCTTCCCATTCTTTCTGTTCGGCGTGCAAGACGGACGCAGCAAGCATCGCACCTTCAGAGAAGCCTAGAATGGCATCGATTTCAGGGTCGTCCTCAATCTGCTGACGAACACTTCTCAAGGCACATTGAACGCTCTCCGTGTCGAATCCGCCGCTTCCGGATTCGAACAGGCGTATAGTTTCTTCCGGGCTTAGGCCTCGAGGAATGCGTCTCGCTCTTCTCAGCACTTCGAAGCCATCACCATCCCTAGGGTCCAGGAAGCGGAAAAGTGGGCGCGATCCGAAGTAATTCTCCCATCCCAGAGGGGGTTCGGCTTCATGCTGGCCTTGCGTGAACACGAACGTCGCGAGTCCTCGCTTTTCCAATTGACTAGCAAAAGGCGCCAACTGGACTTTGAAGTTCTGATAACCTTGGTCAACGTCAAGTTAGAGTATGGAGCGATTGTGAACTACCTTAGCGCTGCCATAAGTGCCTGGTAGGCAGAGAAACTTCATGATGATATGTTGATGACTTTTCTCGCTTCGTCCTCGAGATATCTTGCGCTGCTCTATGCTTATCTTGATGGATGGAAAGATATCTCAGGAGTGCATTCGGGATTTTCAAGCTTATCGCTGAGTGTCCACACTCCTCCCCCCAATAACGTTGACCGTTGACCGCAAACTTGACCGCTGGTCGTACATGTGATGAATTGATAAAACCCCCGAGCCCCACAGCGCGTTGCTTGCCGAATGGCGCTACGGCAATAGCAAACTTTCGTGCATCTTAACAACACCTCTCAGGGGTCTTCAAGATCTTCGTAAGGGCCATCACTCAACAGTCCTTCCTTGCACCCACGAAATATACGCTCTAGTCAGCCGACTATACATCAACGTCCCTTCGACATGGCGGTGTACGACAGCGAGCCGAAAGTCGGCGCGACTCCTCGAATTTGCATCGACACTGTCTCTTGCTTCCACCTGATAAGAAGACGAACACCACGTGTTGACGACCCACGAGTGTGACGCGCGTGAAACGTTTGAGCGATGGCTTCAGCTTTTGATGACTTGCACCATCGCCCGCAAGCCATGACCGAGCGCAAGGGCGTGTCTCAGTCCCTGATTCATCATCGAGCCCCGTGTCTGCGCATGTCAATGCCAATACCTCGCTCATCTGTCTCGGGGTCGATCTGAGACCATCAGAGAATGGATCCCCTTTTAACAGATATCCCTATGCAACATACTGCACACATGAACAGGTAGGACCCTTAGTGTCTTCTCGTCTTGTTTTCTGCAGAACCGTACACAATTTGTCTTTCCTTCTAACGTTACCATCCGGACATCATTCTTCAATTTCGGTCTCACAGTCGTCCATTGACTCTCTTGCAGCCATGGCGAAGGACGAGGTGATGCCAATTGCCATTGTTGGCATGTCATGCCGTTTGCCGGGCGATGTCAGCACTCCAGGCGAGTTTTGGCAGCTTTTGGCGCGGGGACGTAGTGCATGGTCTGAGATACCCAAGGACCGATTCAACGCCTCCGCCTACCACCATCCTGATCCTGAGAAGAAAGGAACCATGAATTCTCGAGGAGGTTACTTCCTCTCACAAAATCTAGAGCAATTTGAACCAAGTTTCTTCAACATGACAAGGAAGGAAGCGGAGACAATGGGCATGTCATTCCCTTGGATGAATTCCTTTCACATGAGCTGACGAATATCTAGATCCCACGCAGAGATTGCTCTTGGAGTGCTCGTATGAAGCCTTCGAAAATGCGGGAATGCCCAAAGAAGCGATGGCTGGAAGGAGTATCGGCGTCTTTGTCGGTGGTCCGGACTGCGAGCAAAGGGTCAGCAATCTCAGAGACCTCGATGACATTTCTTCTTTCGAGCCCACAGGCAACCAGAGTGCCTTTCTTGCTGGACGCATTTCATATTTCTATGACCTCCGAGGCCCGACTTTCACCGTCGACACCGCATGCTCCTCAAGTATGCACGCCTTACACCTTGCAGTGCAGAGCATCCGAAGCGGCGACTCAAGCGAGGCACTTGTTGGTGCTTCTCACTTGATCACACAACCGGACGTCTGGGTCTCCATGGCTAAGATGAGGTTCCTGACTCCCCTTGATCATGATTCTTCTGCCCAAACTGACTTGTTCGCAGGCTTTTCTCAGAGTCCGGCAAAACACATGCATTCGACGATCGAGCAAAATCTGGCTTCGCAAGAGGAGAAGGCGCCGGTTGCATCGTGCTGAAACCTCTGCACAAAGCTCTGGCCGATAACGACCACATCCGAGCTGTCATCTCAAATACAGGGATTAGCCATAACGGAACAACCAGGGGTAAGCTCTGAACGTAACGGAAATCCCTCGCTCGAGTGCCTGCTGATGGTCTCCAGGTATCGCTGCACCAAGCACTGATGAGCAAGAACGTCTTATCAAGCGAGTTCTTTCTGAAGCGAACATCGATCCCAGCGAAGTAGGATTCGTTGAGGCTCACGGAACCGGCACCAAGGTTGGCGATCCCATAGAGGCCACTGGCATCTTCAATGCGCTTGGACGGTGTCGTACACCGGATTCACCGCTATACATGGGGTCCGTGAAATCGAACATCGGGCATCTCGAGAACGCGAGTGGGTTAATATCTGTCATGAAAGCTGCATTGATGTTGGAGAAGAGCTTTGTGCTCCCAAACGCAGACTTCCAAAGTCCAAACAAGGACATACCCTTGACAGAATGGAACCTAAAGGTAAGCCTCTGCTCTCAAACCTCTGTTCTCAATCTGAACGAGTGCCAATGACTCTAAATTTCTTTCTGCAGATTTTGAGCCAACAACAACCATGGCCTCGTGAGAGAAGTCATATCTGCGTAGGAAACTACGGCTTCTCAGGCTCCAACGGTCACGCCGTACTCAAGGCCGCTCCACCAGAGATAGGAAAACTGGACTTCGACATCAGCGAAAACACAGATCACATTACAGCAAAACGACTTTTCGTCCTCAGTGCTAACGACGAAGAGGCTCTGAAGAAGAGTGTCGAGAAGCTAGGCATATTTCTGGAACAGCACGCTGAACTCTATCAAACCACTATGCCACGGAATCTGTCTTACACGCTTTGCCAGCGCCGGACCCATTTGCCTTGGCGCATTGCCATTGTCTCTGATATGTGCAGCAATCTTGCCGTGGCCCTTCAAAGCCCGGACACAGTCGCCAAGCGGTCTCCTTCATGTCCGCCGCGAATTGCCTTCATCTTCACAGGCCAAGGTGCTCAATGGTTTGCAATGGGCCGTGAGCTCTTACAATCACATCGAGTCTTCATGGAGTCAATTGCGGCCTCTACACGCTATGTGATCGTTGCCGGCGCCAACTTCTCCCTGCTTGATGAGCTGACAAGGCCAGAAGGCGAATCGAGGGTTGGGACTGCACATATTAGCCAACCCGTTTGCAGCGCTGTTCAGATTGGTCTCACTGACTTATTGAGGTCGTGGGGCGTCATGCCAACCTCAGTCACAGGCCATTCGAGTGGTGAAATTGCAGCTGCGTACGCGGCTGGCGCTCTTGATCACCGAAGCGCAATCCAAGCAGCTTACTACCGCGGGCAGTCCATCATAAAACTCAAAAACGACCACCCTTGCGCCAGAGGAGCAATGATGGCTGTCGGAGTTGGCCTTGGTGAGCTACAGCCCTTTTTAGCCCGGCTGCCTGTCGGCTTGACAGCAGTGGCGGCGTGCGAGAACTCTCCAATGTCGACCACAGTATCTGGAGACGACAAAGCCATCGATTTCATTGGCGAACTACTTACCAATGAGGGGATCTTCAACCGCAAGCTACTTGTCGATGTAGCATACCACAGCCCACACATGCAGAAGATTGCTGACACATACGACGATGCGATCTCAAACATCCAGCCAAACAACCCTACCACGCTGGTGGCATTCTTTTCCTCGCTACGTGGAAAGAAGATTGCTACTGGTGATCTTGGCCCGAGATACTGGGTTGAGAACCTGACAAATCCGGTTCTTTTTGCCACAGCATTGAAAGCTCTGATTGAAGAACAAAGCCCTGATATTATCATCGAAATCGGCCCCCACGCAGCGCTGAAAGGACCGATCATGCAAAGCCTGAAGAGCATGCAGATCAAAACGGCACCCACGTACCTGCCTACTCTGGTCAGGAATCGCGACGCGGTTGAGACCTGCTTAGAGGTGGCCGCGCAACTGCACGTCCGAGGTTATGAAGGCCTGAACCACTTCAACATCAACCATGTGCGGGCTGAGGACGAGAAGCCCGAGCTTATCTCCTTCTTGTATCCCTACCCGTGGTCACGCCGCGATTGTTTCTATGAGAGCCGTATCTCAAAGCAGCACCGATTGAAGCAGTGCGTCCGTCATGACTTGATCGGCTCGTTGGCAGACTGGAGCAGCGACACGGAGCCGACCTGGCGCAACATTCTCAGACTTCATGAACTGCCATGGCTGGGCCAGAGCTGTGTCATGGATCGTGTTGTTTTTCCGATCTCAGCATTTGTGTCAATGGCAATTGAGGCTGCAAACCAGCTCGCAATTGCAAGGGGAAACAAGCCTGCCGCCTTCGAGATCAAGGACGTTGAGATTCCGAATCAACTCTGGCTGGAGAACGAGAGGCCAGTAGAAATACTGCTCAATCTAAGACCCAGAGACTCAAGTACTCGCGAGGGAGATGAGTTCTCGATCACAAGTTACGAGAGTAAGCGTGGCTGGCAAGTGAACTGCCAAGGGTTCATGAATACCAAGGTCAATCCCTGTACAGACCAAGGTTCGATGCTGGGTCGAACAAGCCTTCAATCTCTTCCTGGATGTACCATGGAGACCGCGACAGAATTCTACAGCGAGACGGCTTGTAATGGCATCACATGCCCTGTATCATTCGCGAGTCTCAGAGAGATCATGACTGATCGGGAGCTCGCGAGAGCCTCGGGATGTTTCCTTGAGACTGCCTCCCTTATGCCACTCGCACACGAGACGCCCTATGTTGCGCATCCATCCCTTTTGGATCCCCTGACCCAGCTCGTGAGCGTTCACACAAGATCCAGCGACTCGAATGTCTACCCTCTCCCACTTTCTATCCAGGAAGTCCTGGTCAACCTGGACAATGTCCACCAGATCACCCCTGGTTGCGAATACCATGCTCAGTCAAAGAGAGATCCGGGACAGAAAACTTACACAGCAGAGCTCCAGATTTCAGGAAATCAGAGTTCGGCGACAGTGTCTTACCAGGGCTTCAAATTCACGTCAATGAGGAAAGAAGCAGGCGAGCCAACAAAACCCCGAGAACTATGTTACAAGATTGATTGGAAACCTCTTCAAGGCCATGGAGAAGACGCTTTGCCGACTGAACAAGACATCTCCGGTGGCCAGTCGGTTACCATAGTCTCCGGACGACCAAAGAACGACGGACTTGTAGCTGCACTGTCTTCCGTGGTGACTCGCTGTTTTGGAAAAGCCCCAGCGTTGACCGATCTGCCTGACATAGAAGATTATTTGCAATTCTTCATTGTCATCTTGGAGCTTGATCAGAGCATTCTCTCATCTGGTGACAATTCGAGTTTCAAACGAATGCAGCAAATGCTCACACGGAACACTGGTATTCTGTGGGTTACACGTGGCGCCGCAAGTGATATCAGAAGTCCGGACGCCAATTTGGCCTTGGGGCTATTGCGCACCATTCGCTCCGAACTTGCATCCAGAGCCGCTATCTTAGCCATGGACGCAGATACTAAGCTTGACGTCGGCGGCCAAGGAGAGCTCATCGGCGAAGCGTTCCGACGAGTGATTGCACCACATCTGGGAGGAGAGGTGTCTGAGTTCGAGTTCGAATACGTGGAGAGAGATGGAGCACTGGTCACTCCTCGTCTTCTGCCCGACGATGACATGAATCTCCTTCTGCGCCGCGAAACTTCCCAAACCGCGCCTTATCTTCAGCCCCTACACCAACCTGATCGCCGCCTTCTTGTGACCAACGAGGCCGAGGGATACATCGATGGATCTCTGCACCTCGAAGATGCCGTCTTTCTCAAAGTCCTTGGTGATCACGAAGTTGAGATTGAGGTCAAAGCCACCCGTCTCGGCCGAGATGACCTAACAGCCGCGCTGGATAATAACAGCGATGCAGCGATCGAGAGATCTTGCAGTGGCTTCATCACCCGTCTAGGCCGCCAAGTAAAGGGTTTGGGTGTTGGGGATCGTGTCTATTTGCTCACGGAAGGTCGGATAGGGACGCACGCCCTAGGTCCAGCGGCTTGCGCAATCCCGATCCCACAAGAGACTTCATTTGAGCAAGCGGCGCTCATTCCTTCGCTGCTCGGGGCTAACTTTTATGCACTAGCAGAGGCTGCTCGCATCATGGAAGGCGAGCGTGTCCTCATTCATGTGGAGGACGCCAATGGCTTGGCTGCCATCCAAATCGCTCGAGATCTTGGAGCTCAAGTCTTCCTCGTTACAAACGACGAGCAGCAGCTCAAGGCAGTGAAGAAGCTTGAAGTAATTGAGAGCCAGTACATATTCAATGCATCTAGCTTCTACTTCAAGCGGGATGTGTTGGATGCCACATCTGGTAACGGCATGGACGTTATCCTTACATCGTCCTCCAGATCCGCAGCAATGAGGCATGAGAAAATACTCCATTCGGTCGCTCCATTGGGCCGAGTTGTTGCTGTTGGATCGTCTACCGCTGATCAATACTCCGTCAACATGAAGCATCTCGCTGCACAAAACGCGACTTTCACCTCGATCAACCTCACCAAGCTCGCACTTATGCGACCCGTCTTAATCACCAAGATCTTGGCTACCGTGATGCAGATCTGGACCCAAGGAATCGAAAGCAATGGTGTGAAACCAGTGATTCTGCCTCTGGTTGATATTGAAAGGGGCATGCAGGCTATCCAGCAATTTACGTTGCATCCCATCATCATCAGTTTAGTGCATAATGATCAAGTTAAGGTATGATGCGGATCGAATGTTTGACACCCCTGTATATGCTGACAGTTTGACCAGATTACCCATCGATCCCTGGGCGGCCACATCAATCCTGATGGGACGCATGTGATTGTTGGCGGCACTGGAGGGCTTGGCCACAGCGTGGTAAAATGGATGGTCCGGCATGGCGCTCGCAACATCCTGCTTGTATCACGCAGTGGCGGAGACCCTGAGAATACGAACAAACTTGTCAGAGCATGCCAACATGAAGCGAACATTCTGGTCAGAAAATGCAATGTCACTTTTGCTTCGGAGGTACAGGCGCTCGTCCTTGAATGTGCGAGAACCATGCCTCCTATCTGCGGTGTCATTAACGCCGCAATGGTCCTTCAAGACAAGATGTTTGAAGACCTTACATACGACGAATACCGATCGGTGATCCGCCCCAAGGTCGACGGAACATGGAATTTCCACAACAGTCTGACCGCCATCAATGCTAAGCTGGACTACTTTGTCATGTTATCGAGCGCCTCTGGAATCCTGGGCAGCAGGGGTCAAGCTGCCTACGCTGCCGCGAACACTTTCCTGGATGCATTTGCGGCCTTCCGTGTTGCTCAAGGCCTGCCTGCTGTCGCCCTTGATTTGACAGCAGTCACAGGAGTGGGATATCTTGCTGAGAACAAACACCGCCAAGCTGAAGTGGCAAAGAACTTCGGCAATGAAACCGTGTCCGAGGAGGAGGTGCTCGGCCTCCTTGCTATTGCAATGTCTGGGAAGTGCCCACCGCATTGTCTCACCGGGCTGAAGCTCACGATCGACGAGTCTGGCACTTTGCCGTACTATGCAGCCGATGCAAGGTTCACTGATCTCAAGGCCAGGGCTATCGCAGCAAGTGAGGCGCTAGGAACTACCACACAGAAGGCAGAGTCTTACAAGGCTGCTTTCCAGTCAGCGTCCACCGAGGCGGATGCTTGTGAAGTCGCAGTGCGCGGCTTACAACAAAAGATGGCTGAAGTGCTGTCGATGGCTCCAGCGGATATCGACGTCACGCGAAGCATGTCAAGCTACGGTCTCGATTCCTTGTCAGCTATCGAGATTCGAAACTGGATAACCAGAGAGCTCGGTGCGAAACTGCAGATTCTCGAGCTGTTGACTGTCGAATGCGTACGGGAATTGGCGACTCTGGTCGTGAAGCGCAGTTCGCGGTGATGACCTCCTCATAAGTCTTGAGTGGAAGATCATCACCATATAAATTGATTCCTTCCAAATGAAATTCCTTGACCGGTTTCCAGATACGCGTCCATGATTGAGATCTTATTTGAGCTTGAAGTTCTGTTTGCCCACGGCCATTCACGTCCTGCTCAGGAACACCCACATCTAATATTTCCGTGAGAAGAAAGGCAGGCTTGGGTCAACGTGAATTCTTTCTAGATGGCCAAATCTCGAACTGATATGCTGCCTTAGCCTGTTTTCTCCGCCTCCTTGATGATGTCTCTCATGGCCTTTGCGGATCTCGTAAGTGCTTCCCTCTCCGCCTCGTCAAGTGGCAATTCCACGGTTTCGCTGACGCCATTTCGCGAGAGTATCGCAGGCTTGCTGAGACAGAGCTTGTAATCATCTTGGTAATGGCTTACTGGGCGCACGTTTCGGTGGTTGAACAGAATTGACTTGCAGATGCTTGCTGTCACGCTTGCAATGCCGAACTCCGTGGATCCCTTCGCTTCAATGATGGCGGCAGCTTTGTTCTTCGTTTCGGCCGCCATCGCGGCGCGATCTATGTCCTTGGTATTGGAGAATTGGCTCAATGGGACACCGGAGACGTTGGCGCAAGACCAGGCGACCTAGTCGCGGAATATGTTAGTGATTCAGAATCGACTTGGTCGTGGGGGGAAAATACCACTTGCGATTCTCCATGCTCACCCAAGACGTACGCATCAATCGAGCTCGCTGCCACACCTGCTTTGGCAGCTACGGCTCCGCGAAGCCGCGCAGAATCAAGAAAAGTGCCGCTGCCGATGACTTGATTTTTCGGCAACCCGGAATACTCAAGCGCAAAGTACGTCAAGATGTCGACTGGGTTAGCTATCAAGAGGAGTATGGCGGATTTCTTCAATGGCTTCATGTCATTGATCACGCTGCGAAGAATGTGTTGATTACGGCCAATAAGATCTGTCCTTGATTCGCCTGCAACATCATGTCAGTCTCGAGTCCTTATCAGCTCAAGCCGCGAGGAGGAAGGCAATCGGCTACCTTTTTTCTGCTTCGCTCCAGCTGTCACGACGATGATATCGCACTGGCCAGCTTCCTTGTGGGTGCCCGCACGCACGAGCGTACTGGTGGAGCCATGATAGGTAGCATCACTGAGATCCTGAACGTGGGCATCTCTGATGACTTCCTTTGGGTCAACAAGCAGAACCTCACCGGCGATGGGCTTGTTGATGAGGGTGTATGCGACAGAGGAGCCCACAGATCCGGCGCCGATGACCGCAATGCTGGAAGTCAGGATCGCTTCTGGATTCGACATTTTAAAAAAAGCAAGTAGATTGTTAAGTCGTTCTGTTATTCCCTGAGCTCCGAGCAGGGTTAATGAAATCGGTCTTGAAGGGGCCAAGGTCAAACCCCGCTTGGTTGAGATATCGAATCGGATGTCGCCGGGATGCGACGCACGTCCAGAAAGCTGTGCAAGTCGTTTGTAGAATACCAAGAATTGACTTATGTGAACTAGCTTATCTCTGCGCCAATAGGAAGCACTCAATGCGGTAGAGATCTTGTTGAAGCCTTAGAACCGACGCGGATCTTGCTTCATGGGCTCCCATCAGCCGACATTTACGGTCCGATGTGCGGCAATGTTCACAACGAGTCTCTCAAAATTCTATGTTAAAATTAATCACCCTATGAGTACAAAGCCTCGGCGAGTAAAGCTCTTCTCGCGTGTGTGGACAACTCATCTTCGAACGTATCAACGACATGCCTGTTTAAGTTACATATTCGTTGCTGTAGCTGTTCTGTGCCTTGTTTCTGCAAAACCCATAGCATCGACTCGATGCATGACCCGCTAAACGACCAGCGCTGCAGGGCTCGAATGCCTGTGCTCTGGATTCTGGTTATGTCTATTCCACTGGAAACTATATGAGACGTCCTGGAGGCAATCGTAAGCACGATCACCACAGCAAATGTACTGCCCCCATGCGATGTCAGCCTAGGCTCAAAGCTCAGAGTAATTGGGGTGTGCCCACGATTGCAATGTTATCTCTGTCGAGGCAGAGGATCTCTCAAGGTATTGACTTGCAATGTGTAAATATTTCGCCGCGCTCTCCAAGCATGTCTATGCCATTTCAACGATGCTTTGTGTTGTCTCACCGTTATGGTGAGCAGGAGACGTACCTAGTTAGTGAACTTCAAATCACTTCCCAGGCTTTTGGATTGGGCGCAGAGCACAATTCAGTCCGCGTCCCTCCTCTATTAACTTTGATTGAGATCGTCACACTCCGTATGCTCGGGAGGCACTTCGCAATTGTCGCTGATCTGCTACTATGACAGCCGCTCATGCGACGAGTTAGGCTCGATGAATGCAGCATCTGAGAGCGGATGGCTCGCACGATTATTGGCTGTGCGAGAATAGAACGCCTGCCGAGCTTTTTCTTGGCTTGAAACGAACGTGGGCTTAGAATTTGGTTGCAAAGAACTCCGGGGAGTCTGTGGGGTTACGGCCTCAAACAACTATGGGTAAATTCCACCTCCGCTGATCTGCTATACATCGGCTCCACACTTGCAGAAGGGCCAAGTACACCAGATACTCCAGACCATGACATTAACCTGACTCCGATTAGCGCACGTATCACGATAAACACCTCCAGTCGGTTGATCACTACTCTCTGCTCAGGCTTTTCGTATAGCAGAGATCGGGCAGACTTTTTGCATTTGATGGATGGAAAGCGTGCTCGCACCTGCACATCCAGAATCACCAAGGTTTAGTCTATTGCTTCGGGCCCACATTGGGTGCGGTATCATCTCGTATCAACATTATCAACTAAGCATCTAGCGCCTGACGTCCAGCGTGAAAGTCTATTTCAATACAGCAGCAGAGATCGACCACCCTTTAGTATTTGAATGATCATGTTCTCCCCGGTCCCATATTCATCAAGACACTTACCTCAGCCAACAATAGCAGACAACGGCATGCGACAATCAACGATTATTCTGTTTCTCGGAGGTACGCTATGCGCCACAGGATACCAATTCTCCTTGCCCAACTGGCTGGGTGAATTTGATGACAATGCAGGCGTGCTTCGCTCGCTAAGATCGACCCTTGATGCCTCCTTTGATTTCTCTCCTTCCGACGTCTTTGACCAGCGGAATGGTGGTGGAAACTACCATACTGGCGATCTGACTGTTCGTTGGAGGTACTCCGGAGACAGCGCATGGGAAGATGTGGACACAGCCACTCGACGCTCAACAAAGCCTAATACTCTCCACAATTCTACCCTTCACAATTCTACCTTGCTCCATTCGAGCTACGACAACGTCTTCCCCGAAGTGAAAGACACCATATCCTTAAGTCGCGAGTGGGCTGTCGTTGATGGTGACCTCGTGCTCCAAGCTACCATCCACAACACCCACAACCATTCAGCTGTTGAAATTGGGGCATTCGGATTTCCTATCGAGTTCAACAGCATTTTGACTGGTAGAGACCCAGTCGACACGACAAACACTTGTGTCTTCATGGATCCATATATTGGCCTAGACGCCGGTTACGTACAAGTCACGAGATTGACTGGCACGACTCCCAATATGGTAGTCACCCCCTATGGAGATACCTCGAAGTTCGAAGCTTGGCGCTTCCTCCACGAGGAAACCGGTGCACCTCTTCAGTACATGTCTCAAACGTTTGAGGGTTTTTACTCTTGGCAGACACTAAGCAAGGCCTATGCAGAAAACGAGTGGAACGCTACCACTCCTTGGAACTCACCCTCTTCCGTCATTCTGGAGACTGGCCAAACCATCACGTTTGGTTTGAGATTTTCCTTGGCCCCCTCAGTTGAGGGAATCGAACCATCAGTCTCTGCGCTTGGGCAACCTGTTGCCGTTGGTCTACCTGGATACATTCTCTCTTCTGATATCGTTGGCAAGCTATTTTTACTCTCTAAGGCTCAGGTAGAGTCTATCAGTACCGAGCCGCCGAACGCTCTAAGGTTTACACAGATCGACGCGACGAACAAGACTTGGAAGGCGTACGATCTTTCGGCTACCCACATACGTGAACGTGTGCGAGTGGAAATTGCATACTCTGATGGCAAGACGCAAACCGTGCACTACTACGTTACTGATCCCGCTAAACAAACTTTTGAGAAGCATGCAAAGTTCCTCTTTTCAGACCAATGGTTCGAGGGCAACGATGTTTTCAACCGCACGCCTTCCATCATAACATACGACTACGAAGCACACGAAAAAGTTCAGCAGGAAGCTCGTGTGTGGATCGCTGGCCTTCAAGACGAAGGTGGCGCAGCATCGTATGTCGCTGCGGCTATGAAGACGGCCTACAATCCTATTCCAGAAGAGGTTCGGAGGCTGGAAGAGATGGCCTTTGACACTATCTGGACGCACATGCAGTACACCTCTAACAACGCTTCATATCCGAAATATTCCGTCAAGCGAAGCTTGTTTTTCTATGATCCCTCGAAGGCCAATGGTTTCCCTTACAACAGCAACATCTCCTACGGGGGCTGGCCATCCTGGAACAAAGAATTAGCGAGCCAGGTCTGGAGGCCGTACAACTACGTGTGGGTGTCTACCTTGTATTGGTCGCTCTACCGTGCCGAAAAGCTTATCCCTGGAACTCTTACTAATGCAAATGCGTCCTGGTATCTTGAGACAGCATATCACACCCTCGAAACTTGCTACTCTCTCTACCTGAACGGTGATCATCTTGTGGAGTTTCGCGATGTTGGTCTAATGGGCGAGACAATTTGGCATGAGCTTCTCTCGGACCTTCGTGCAGAGGGTCTCACTTCTTCCTACGACTCGGTTCGATCAATCATGCAAACGCGACAGCAGCATTGGGCTTCGGTTCCAGATCCTTTCGGTAGCGAAGCGCCCTGGGACTCCACAGGCCAGGAAGCGGTATACCTCTGGTCCCAGTATTTCAACGACTCTACTACTGTCGACAAAACCCTCGCCTCGATTCGTGCGTACATGCCAGCCATACCACATTGGGCTTACAATGGCAACGTCCGGCGCTGGTGGGACTTCGGCGTTGCAGGAAAACTAGCACGTATCGAGCGCCAGGTGCATCATTATGCGTCTCCGCTCAATGCAGTACCGCTTCTCGACGCTTATACGCGCGCAGCCAATCCCTCCTTCCATGATCTGCGCGTTGGCTACGCTGGTTGGAGCGGCGCATTGTCAAACATCAATTCGGATGGATTTGGCAGCCAGGCGTTCCATGCGTGGCCCGAATCGTTAAAGTGGGACGCTTACTCTTCTGACTATGGAGCCGGGCTCACGGGACACATGGTTTACTCCATGTGCACGCTTGTTGATCACCCAGACTTTGGCTTTGTGTCGATGGGCGGTAATGTTGAACAGCAAGAAGGCCGTGGATTAGTGCAGGTCATGCCGAGGGACACTGTTCAACGACGGATATATGTGACACCTATCGGACTGCATCTGAAAGCTGGCGCAGGAAGGATCGAGAGTTTTTCTTATGACCCGGTCACAAGGACAGTTGTGGTGAACTTTGGTACAGCACAAGAAAGCCCTTTGCAGGAGACACACGTGGAATGGCAAGACATGCTTGGGTTAGGTATCAATTTGGACAATGCCGACTCCCAGGGTGTCAAAGTTGCTGTCTCTCTACCGGGGAGGCTGGAGTTCCATGTGCGATGAGACAGACGCCAAGGGACCGCGGGCAATGGCTAGAAAGGTTCCCACATACTTTGTTTACATCAGAGAAGCACCTGCCGGGCTTTCTTATCTAACACAATGTCTCTGTCAAATCTCGACAGTCATCATTCCGCCAGGACCACACTAGGGTTATTAGAGCTCTCAAAAGATTCGACTCGAGTATGTCTTGCTGATGATAGTTACTAGACTAGATGGAAAGCTAGACTGGGCTATATAGCAGCTAAGCACCCCTTACTTCCAACCCGATATTGCGCTCTTATCTCTTTCATTCAAATTGATCAGAGTGCGATCTTGATGTCAGTGGCAAGATGATTCATGGAAGTCAAGAATCCACGCCTAAGAAAAACATCGGGAGTCCTTCATTCAGAGTCGGGTGCGCGAAGATCAGATCTCGAAGAGCTTGGTAGCCAAGGCCATGCGCCATCGCCAGCGAAACGACGGGAAGCAGCTCTCCAGCGTTTGGCGCAAGTGCAGTGAATCCAAGAGTTTCATCACTGTCCTTGGCCAAAAGGGCTTTCGCGAAACCAGTCGTTGCGACTGGGTCCAGCGTATGGGTGCGTAGAAACGCCGAGCCCATGGACGCTTTGACGAGCCGATACTCGACTCCCTGAGCGTCGGCTTCCTTTTGATGGAGCCCGACATGAGCCAATTCTGGAGTCGTGAATAATACGCTGGGAACCTGACGGCCTGGTGTGCCTTCTGTTCGGGGTGTGCCAACGACGTTAGCCAAAATGATGCGATGATCGTCCCAGCCCATGTGGGTAAGTTAAAGTAAGGACTCCCTGCACAATCGCCTGCTGCAAAGATGTGAGGGACCGCTGTCTGCAACTGATCGTTGACTGAGATGTGACCGGCCCTCGTGAGTCCAATGCCAGCTTTTGCGAGATCCAGATCTTCAACATTCGGAAGACGGCCAGCCGCAACGAGGATGTGAGAGCCGGTGAGAACGACTTTCGCGTTCGGAGAATCCACATTCAACGTCACACCGCTGCCATTTGTGCCTTCCACAGATTTCACAGTCGTCTTTGTCAATAGACGGATACCCTCATCCTCGAGAATGGAGGAGAGGCAGTCCACCACATCCTTGTCTTCACGGGGAAGAACTTGAGAGCCCCTCTGAACCACCGTCACTTGAGATCCGAAGCGACGGTATGCTTGGGCAAACTCGAGCCCAACATAGCCGCCCCCGATGATGATAAGATGCGAGGGCAGTGTGTCCAAGTCGAGTATCTCCACGTGGGTCATGGGGCTCGCTTCCATAAGGCCGGGTATGCTGGCGTCGATCATCGCCCTCGACCCAGTGCAAATGACAAGATTATTCGCGCTCAGGAGCCGACCATCGCTGATTCGGATGACTTCTGGCGAAATGAACCGCGCCTCTCCACGGATGAGTTCGACATTGAACTTTTCGAAAAGATCTTGAAACCCATTCACCGTCTTCACCATCTCGGACTTGCACTGCTTCACCAGACGCATGTCAGACTTCAGGTGCTTGGCGCCCGGAATATCCAGGCCGTGTCTGTGAGTCATTCGCGCCTCATGTGCAAAATTCGCTGCATGTATGACGTTCTTGGAAGGTAGGCATGCGATGTTTGGGCATGAGCCCCCGATCCACTTGCGCTCCACAACAGCACATTTCTTACCATGCTACCCAGAGAGTAGGAAGGGAACAAGCTTGCCTGCCTCGCCCGAGCCAATGGCAATACAGTCGTAGTGCTCAACGTTGCGTCCAGTAGTCTCCATAGTTTTGTGGTTGATTAGGCGTTATGCTTTGAAGGCGTGTATAAAAGTCGTCAAGAGATGCAAAAGCTAGAAGGAGTACAATACATTCACTTCCACGAAGCTAGCAAAGCATAATTTAACGTTATAAAGAAACGAGAAGTCCTTCACCGGTGACCTCTCGTAATCAATCATCTTACGAAATCGAAATTAGTAATGTCTCTATAAGAGCTTTGTAAGCGATTTGTGATGTTCACCGGTCTCTACTAGCGAGACATTGCTTGCAGCCATATATCGTAACAGGGATCAAGTAAGTATTCTACCTTCGCGAAAAGCAGTGAGGATAAAGCTAAGCATGACTGGTAGGATTTCATGCATTTAAATTTAATAATACAGTCTTCATGATCTATCATCAACCTACCACCAGTCCATAAGTTATATGAAATCTTCGTATCCATTGTTTTAGAGCTATAGTCACTGAAGAGGTAGATATTCACGTTACTAGTATAGCGATCCACTTGTGAATACTGTTCTTCATAGCTAAAGCTAGTCTTACTGCCTTCCTAGCTCTTAGAGAAAGCCTGGGCTCCCCCTATTCGTCATCCTGAACATCGACAACTGTCTTAGCCCACTTGCGAGCCGGGACATGACGCTTGAACAAGATATCAATCTCTCGGAAGGACCTGTGCTTCATCTCTGGGATGAACATCCATGATAAGACAGTGCAAATAAGGGCTGTGCCAGCCCAAACGTAACCGCTCTTGCCGCCGAGGTTCCACTTGTCACTGTTCAGCATGTAACTGGCGAGGAAAATGCATGGGATGTTGACCATGTAGTAAGCACCGCGTCCAACACCTGTTGTGAGAGGCCTGAGACGAACGGATGGTGTCTCGCCAATGATGACCCATGAGGCAGGCGCAGGTCCCAAGCAGAAGAGGACAGAGACTATCAAGCCAAGAGATGCCTGTGCGTTGCTAGCTGCAGTACTGGTACCTACTGAAGCCGCAATACCAAGCGCGACCAAGAAGATACAGTTGATAGCTTGACCGTAAACGTAGATGGTGCGCCGGCCGAGGTACGTGGTGAGGATCCAAGACAGCATGACCATGAGCCACTGGAGGGCAGAGGTGGCAAGACCGAGTGCAAAGGCGGTGTTGTCAGCCATACCGGCCTCTATACCGTTGTTAGCCTATCATAAGAATCTAATTTCTGTCAGCACTCACGTTTGAAGAAGAACACTGCTTGATTGGCAATCAGATTTCCCGTCAAATTCTGAGATGCATACACACCACACACGATCAAAGTGCGGTACAGATCAGTCGCTTTCCACAGTTCAGCAAGGTTGGGCTTCTTGATTGTCTTCTCAAGCTCAATGGTGCGTTGCATCATAGAAACTTTGTCGGCTGGATTGTCGATCGCACCCTGACGCCCAAGACGTCTGATAGCTTTCTCTGCATCGGCAAGACGGCCCTTTCGAACAAGCCACCAAGGCGATTCTGGGGCAATAAAAAGCAGAATGGCAAGTGGAGTTGGGAACATCCACTGGAGTGCGATAGGCATCCTGGTTCGAGAGTTAGTGCTGAACCTCCTTGGAGAAGACGTAACTACCGAGAAATTACCTGTACGCCGAGGCATTGGGTTGGGATTGGTAGTGATAAGTGATTCCACCGACGATGATTGACCCGATAGCCCAAAACATCTGCAACATCTGTGTCGCTGGTGCTCGCAATCTCATGGGCACAATTTCGGCACAATATGCAGGTGCGTTCGCGATGAAGATTCCCCATGGGATACCCTCCAGGATCTGCGATGCGAAGAACACTCCATTGCTGTTGCCGAAATAGAAGATGAAGATGAAGCCGTTCAAAAACATGAGGCCGCCAATGGTTGCCCAACGATATCCAATCCACGTAGTGATGGGACCTGCAAGGAAAACGCCAATGAGGGCACCGAGCGGGCCGCTGCATTGGAAAGCTGATTGCCATGAAGCTTCGATGATGTAGCCACCGGTAACGTCGCTGTAGACGCCAAAATCCTCTTGAAACTGTTTTGTGGCTATGAATTGCCCCATCAAGAAGACGCAGTATGACTCCATGATCTGGAAGTAGCGTTAGAGCTGCTGTTACTAGCTTTTAGACGAGAGCTTACGATTGTGCTCGACATGACGAACGCCCACCAACTGGCCGCTGGATAGGCCTTTACAGCCTGCATCACAGTCATGTCATGTTCGATGTTCTCCGCATCAATAGCGCCGCTCTTGTCATATCCGGCCTTCTCGCCGGTATCGTCATTGATATCATGTCTCGTAGCAGCGAATTCTATCGCCGAGGAGGTCGGCTTCTCGGTGATGTCGTTACTCATGTTGGCGACGGTTCTCTCTTGGGGTGGGGATGTGAGGATCTGTCCAAACAAACAGGAGCAGACATCGCTCCATATGTAGTATCGTAGGGATTCTAGCCTTGACTAGCTCGCACGAGTGGAGCTTGACCGGGAGCTCGATTGACAACCCCTCCCTTCCACTCCGACGCCACCATAGTATGCGACGCTGCCATAGGTTCTTTTATGCTTTCCACCGGCCGCGTGGCCCACTCCCATTGATCTTTGCATGCTCACCCTTGTCCTCTGGGGTTACACTCGTAGGAGTGTGGCACCACGAGTATGGTTAAACGACTGTCTTTAGCCTGGTCCCGATGTCCCTCCACATCCCCAGACGCTGCGTCCCGTGGGGTTTGAAGGGAGTGTAGGTTGTGTGGAGCACATTCAGCCGGGGAGATGCTCATCCTCTCATCGAGGCGCACTCGGGTATCGTCGAAATGCTTGTCCGTTCAAACCTACCCCGCTTGAGCTCGTGTGAGTGGCCGCCGAGTCCGATGATGGCGATTGAAGCTAAGCCAAGGAAGGCCAAGCTACGTCAAGCAAAGTCAGACATGCTTAGGCCCAGGCCCCCAAGCAAGTTCGTTCTCCGCATTCCACTGTACGGAGCAGGGTGGCGGTTTGATTTCAAAAAGCACAACGGTTTTGAGCAAATTCCACGAATCAGCTTGAGCTTCCGGACAGGCTTAGATGCCATCACCATCGTTCTTCCCGCTGGACACGTCAAAGACTCCGGTCGACGAGGCTTCCCCGTCCAAACTACTTGTATGTACGAAAGAGACCTTTTTCGCGCCCGATGCCTTGTATTCTGCGGGCTTGCGTCACGAGCAAGACCTTCCGTCCGTCAATCTCTCGAACGTGGCTGTCGCCAGCCAGCTTTGCCTTGGGCCTAAGTCCCAACAGAGTATGGTTGTTTCAATACTTATAACTGCAGCTACTAGCTTTCTTGAAATTCAGGAAGACGGCCTTGCGCTTGGGACTCGAGGATGAGCGACATTTCCTTAGCCATCCTTGTCACTGAAGCGCCGCTTGCTATGACCTTTGAAGCTTCTTTGTATAAGCGCGCCGAGGCTCGTCCGCTTGCCAGAAGGCCCACCCCAGTAATGTGAGGTCTCGAATGGTTCTTCATCTCTAACCAGCTATCCAAATGATCTGCCTCGATTGATTGATCAAGCCGAATTATTCCTAAGCTGGATTTTCCTGCATCGGGTTGGGTTTCAGCAGTACTTGCATTTCGCTGCTCAATGAGATCTACGTAGACTACTAACGTCACTATAGGGGAAACCGGACAGGAGGGGAAACCGGACACTCCCGCGCGCTAGTTTCGTGTTCTTATTCGAATTCTACGCGTCTTTCTTCCTTTCTTCTTTATTATGCCTACCTATTCCGAAGATACGCTTACTACGGCCCTAATAGCCTACCGAAACGGCGAATATACCTCTATTTAAAAGTACGCTTACGCGTTTAGTATACCGCTTTCGACTTTCTCCGACCGGCTTACGAAGTCTACTACCCGCTCTAAATCGCACGAATCGCAGAAGATACTCTCTACTACCGAAGAGGAGGCTCTTATTAAGGCTATAACTCGACTATCTAAGTCGGGAGTCCCTATTACCCTTTTATTAATAAGAGAACTCGCCGAAGAAATCCGTAACGCCCGCTTCCGCCTAAGCTCGACTCCGACTTCTTACCCTCCTATTAGTAAATAGTAGATCGATAGGTTCCGAAAACGATACCCTATACTAAAGACCGTATACTCTCGAGCTCTAGACGCGAGCCGCTTCGAAGCGGTAAGCTATCCGACTATAAATACCTACTTTACCGCTCTTACCGACCTATTCCTCGAGAATTCCTACTCTTCTAACGCCGTTTTTAACGTCGACGAGACCGGTTTCGCTCTCGGTACTACTTTACCTTCGAGAGTACTTATTAATAAAAAGGAGGCTATAGGATTTAAGAAGATAAGCGGAAGGTAAGAGTAGATAACGGCTATAGAGTACGTCGGAGCCTCGGGAGTCTCTCTACCTCCGCTTATTATCTTCCGGGCGAAAGATACGAATACCGGGTAGATACCGACTTCTACGCCCGAGAAGTAGAAGTTCTCTACGTCTTCTAGCGGGTAGACGTCCGATTCTTACGCCTACGAGTAGTTAACTACGTTATTCGAACCCGAAATAGCCCGTAACGACGGAAAAAGGAGGCTATTACTACTCGACGGATACGGATCGCACCTTACGGCTAGGTTTATCGCCTTTTACCTCGATAAGAGTATCGACCTAGTCGTATTACCGCCGTATACCTCGTATCTATTATAACCCCTCGACGTCGGGCTATTTAGCCCTCTAAAGCGGGCTTTATCGACCGAGATCGACGGGCTTTTCCGGTTAGATACTAACTATAATATCTAACTGTCCCTTAGCCGGTATATCCTGGTTATACTAGCTATATAACCCGGTTACACTAGCGAGCCTTTAGGGTTAGGGTTTTCGCTAGTATAACCTTAGCTCCTACTAATAGGGATTAGGAAATTCG